>CAEGAE010080251.1:0-209199 GCA_903067095.1 Girardinus metallicus | reverse complement strand
TATGCTGCTAACACTTAGCTTTCGTCAACAACTCAGGCGGAAGTGAGAGAGTAAATAAAGTCCCGGCCGGAACACGGTGCGCTAAATAATAAAACATAATATAACGAGGCTTCGAGGCAGATCAGTTTTCCTCGAGGAATTTTAATAATCGAGGTACTGGAATCACTCGAGAAATCATTTCAGCCCTACTTTGAAGTCCATTTAATTTTTTAATACCCGGTGGCACTTGTTTTGTCTGTAGTTTCCTCCTCCATATTTACCTTACTTAACTTTCTGAATGACATATTTAACAGACTGTTCTCGTTTCTCAGCCCCGCACGCTGTGATATCAAGCCAACACAATCCAACGTGTTGAATTGGTATGTTGGTTTGATGTCGAAGCAGTCCCGACATCCTTCCAAGAAGACTAAATCACTCTTGTCACACAGGAAGTTAGGAATATCTCACAAAGTTATCTTTAGAGCCATCATGATAATCAGAATGTCCTTAAAATTGTTGGGTAGGGGAAAATCGGGTCAAAAATCAGCATAATCAATTTGCCGTGTGAACCAGGCATTTGTTAGGTAAATAGATTGACCTAATTGTGTGGTTGTGATGGATGACCTGAAGACATATCGGTGTGAACTTCACCTTTTGTCCAGTGATTCCATCTAAAGACTGTAGCACCTTAATACCCTTTATAGGACAATACAAGGAGAGAAAATGGACGCAATTGGCAAAAATGGGAAGATGACCCTGTTTTTTAAGCTGTAACACCCAGTTCTTTCATTTCTTTCAAAATGAAAATAATGCTTTTATTTGACAGGGACATGAGTTTCTTTTGTGAGTGTGCAGCTTGTCAGTACGCCAGAGCTAAAAGATCATCCATTATTGATGGTCCTTGGAGAACAGCCAGACAACTGCATTTCTTTATTGATCTAAAATCTGCAGCTTATGATGGAAGCACATCAATGGCACAATACATCTTCTGGAAAAGTTCCTCTCAGTGGCACTCAGAGCAGACTCACTGTGCTACAATTTCCAGTAGCCAGACATAATCAAGAGAATATGTTTGACAAGTACAGTGTAAGTCCCTGGATTTGTATTCTAAGTATAAAGTACAGTAAAATACCTTCCTAAAACACATTTCTGATCTAAATCTGTTCATTTTAGTCAAGGCCTTTACATACTAAGCAAAGATAAATTTGTTAATTTTGGTATTGAGACTAAAAACAACGTTTGTTCTGACCAGGACATTTCAAACCCTACAAAAAATCAAGTGCAGAACTTCTGGGAAGTCTTGATAGGTTTCTCCCAATGCAGCAGTCTAATAATTCTCACTTCAAATTTTTTGATCAAAAAAATTTGAAGTGTGCTGTCAGATATCACACAAAAAAAGTTGCTCCCCGATGATATCAAGAACAACCTGTCTTTAACTCCAGATAATACCGTGGATCCACCTTAGCTAGAATCATCACATACTTGAGACCCCCTCTAACTATATCTGTCTGTTTATTTTAATAGTTGAAACAAAGTGGAATCTATTCTGGCACTATTCATTGTCTTCCTCATCTCCACTCTTGGCAGTACAGTCAATCAGCGCCAAGGAAAGTAAGTGGCACTCCTGTACTGACTGTTTTGCAAGAACCACCCAACAGCATGTCAAGTGGGTATTTCTGCATTCCGAGCTGAATTTTGTTTCAAATATTTTAGATATGCTCTACGAGAAAATCTGCCAATAGGCAACTTTTTTCTGGAGAAACAATGTTTCAGAGAAAAATCTGTGAATAGGTGAATTTGTGAAATCTGAAATGTGGATATATGGGGCTCCAATGGCCTTTGTTGTTCCTTTATTGTATCTCAGTCCTCCTTGTAATTAGGAGTGTTTTGTCATCTCTCCACTCAGATCCTTGTTGTTGTGCCCTTTCACATTTAAGTTGATTAGTCTCATCTGTTCTCACTCTGTTAATCACTTCTCCCTATACATATGCTCTTTCTACTGTATTAACTTATGCAACTGATGTCTGTTGGTTGTTTCAGGCAGATGAGTGACTATCAGTACACCAGGCTAACTCTAGAACTGCTTCTGTTACCTATTTTTATGCATGAAACAGACAGAAAAGACTAACACTTAAAGTCCTTACTTTAACATCAGCGGCTAATAATTTCAGTTATTTCACCAGAAAAAGTCATTCTGACATTGAGCATTACTTCATAAGAATTTACTAAGATGAGAAATCTTGTTTTAATATTGCAGTATTTTTGTGCCATGTGCTCATTATACCCCTATATTTTATTGTCAAAAGTAACTGCTTAAATCTTTCACTCCAGTTTCTATTTGCCAACAGCGGATAACATACCCGTTTTAACATTAATATTATGCCATTCCATTGTGCTTCATTCTTCTTTTTTTTTTATTCTGGGAAAGACATTGTGAGGCCTTGAAAGAGAGCTCAAGCACAAATTCTTAAGCAGAAACAAGTAGGATGAAAAGCATATAATTACACGCATCCACACAGCGCCAACATCTGTGAAACAACTTTTGCAGGTTTGATTCAGACTTGCAAATCACGAGTTAAAACAACTTCCGCCCCCGTTTTTCATAGATGGTAACTAATTAGTCTTCTGTCACATGAACAGTGACTACAGTTTACTCTGTATCACTGCATGCTTCTCCTACTGTGCAAGAAAGGGGTCTTTTAAGTTCTGCGCTGTTTGAAGTGAAGATATGGCCGCTGATGAGAGGAGAAAGTAGACGAGAAGCAATTAACGAGTCACTGTGAAAGCGACAAAATGTACATTTAAACTGTGGTGGATGACAACTAAAATGTCAGAGTGTTTTTAGAGCCTCTATCTTGTTTTGCATTTAATTATAATTCTAAATGAATTATGAAATGTTAAAAGCACTTTGTGTGTTGTTCAGGGACATGGGCTTGTTCTACTCCAACAATCTAAACTGTACCCTCACTTTATGTAATAGTGGCTTATAGCAATTCAAAATGAGATGTCTAGTGAAAAAATTACAATTAAATGATTAAAACTCTCAGCTAGCATGGTTAATTCTGGGGCCTGCATTAAAATAACTATTATTTTTCTCCTCAAATGTTAGATTTACAACCCATTCTGTCTCTATGTTGAGGTGCGTTATCTGTATTTATTCAACGTGGAATACATTGGAAATGTTGCAAATAATTTAAAATGGCACAAAACATTACACAATTCCTGGAGGACTGAACCTGATGCTTGTTTCAGTGCAAATATGTCATGTGTTTAAACAGCACTTCTCTAGAGTTTTTGTTAAATTTTCGGAAGGAGAACAGATTCTTTTCCCCCCCCGAGGGAAAAGTTTTGCTACTGGTCCATCCGGCATCCTGAAAATTACTCGGTTTTGTTCGTAACCTGAGAAACTTGTGATGCTAGCTTTAGTTACCCTTTGATTTTTGTTTTGCTTCTGACCCCGACCACATCAGTGTGGATATTTTTCCAGATGCAGATTTTCTACAATATTTTCTCCTCATGTCAACATTTGAACTGAAATTTTTATGTAAAAGTTGTAAATATGTTTAAACAGATTTTTAGGGGAGGTTTAAAAAGCACTGATTATGGTATGTATATGTCAACTAGATATCCCAAGGGTACCAGAAACAATGACAAAAGGCCAAGATAGGTGACACACATACTGTACATAACAGGACTTAATGTTACAAAAAAATACATTTCATGTCTTTATGTTTAGGTGCCTGTAGAATAAATGCTAACGTAAGTGTCAATATAAACAGCCATGTGACATCTTTAGTATTAAATGTATATTGTTTTGTAACGTTAAATATCTCTATAATATGGATTTTTATGCAAATATGGATTTTTATGCAAATATGTACTGGGTTCTTAAAAGGCTCAGTGAGGTGTTTTTCCGTGTCTGAATGAATGTTGTTTTTTTTCCCACCAGGACTAAAATAAAAACAAAGTGGGAGGTTGTATTTTAGGCAGACTATGTGCAGGAAATGATAACCTAGTCATGTCTCTCCCCACAGAATATTAGACCGTTAAAGCTCCTCTAATTCTTAAGTGGTCATGTTGCACTCCTCCCTCTGCAAACAATGAAAAGTTGCTCTTGGCCACTGGTGAGTCAGTGCTGATAAGTTAAAGGTGTAAGACTGTGCTTATAAAATAGGTTTATAAGATAATTCGATGTTTTTTCCTGAGGACTGTTTTGCTTAGCAGAAACATAACTCATATTGTGTGGTTTTAACAGCAGGCAGAGGGCAAAGGATTGTCTTACTTTTGGAAGTTCTTAAAAAAATTCAAATAACATATTTAACAAGCTTATTTTGTGGCACTGTGATTTGTTTGATTAAAATGTTTAAACTTTTTAATATTCTTTTAAAGAAATGCATGTTGTTCAGTCTGTAATTGGCCAGAGGCAAAATACCCAAAATACTGCTTTTCCCCATATGTTTTCCTCTGTAACGAGCAATACTTTATTGATCTCTAATGATCAGCTACTTATTTAACTTCTTGAAGAAGAGAAGCTGCCAACATCTGTGACCAGTGATTGAAATTGTTTGTTTTAATGGGCAGCATCTGAGAAATTGGCAGGTGTATGGAATCGGTCAATTTCTATGACTAGGTTGTGATAGGTACTCAGGAAAATAAAATTCTGCCTTTTTTGAAGTCAGTGAACACACCACACGGTTCTTCAATACTTTTTGGTGCATAAGCTGTTGTTGAGGGAAGTAGGGAGTGCAATGTGCGTTAATATGCAGTCTGAGAAAGCACACAAAAACTTGCTAAAATCTCTTTAAAAGGTAACAATGTTATTTACAACATATCAAAACATGCCTGTGTTTCATTCAGGCTGGAGGAGAGAGTAAGACTTTGCTTAGACAACAGGAAGGCTGAGTGGAGTACTGCAAAGTTGATATATTATCCCTTTGAACTTTCAATCTCAGTTTATAATGTCATTTGGGATTCTTCTGTAACATTCACTTTTTGGTTTAAGACTTATTTTAGTTTTATGAGTTTTCCTTTTGGTAGATCCTATTGTACTTTGGTTCAACTCCTCCTGTTTATGTCTTCTCAGCCTTTTATCATCTCCTCTCCCCGCTCAGCTGCGTTAATTTTGTTTATTTCTACATGCCTGATTTCCAAGTCACCATCACACTTCCATTGTATGTAAGCTCCCTGGTTTCTTTGCTCATTGCTGGATTCTTGTGTTGCTCTCGTTTCATGTTCTTATTTTTCTCAAGACTGTAAGTTTTTCATTTTATTTATTATACAATCTTCCTAACTGCGTCTTCCTGCTGATGTCCTGTCTGCATTTGGTTGCTCTTAATGCAAAACACTTAATAAGCCACCTTTTGAAAATAACAAACTCTGGTGAATGCACACTAATACACACTGCATTTTTAGTAAAATGAATGGCATGCTTGGGTTCTCTCTGAGTACTCTGGCTTAATCTCACAATCCAAAGCTGCATATTAAGTCAATGTATCTCTCTAAAATTCTCAAGTGTTGTTATATTCTCACCCATTGAACGCTGAAGATACACACCAGCACTCTCGCTACTCAGCACGGTTAAGCGTGTGTAGATGATGAATAGATGTTCCCAAATTTTCTCATCTTATTCTGCTGTCAAAGTTTTACAAAAACCAGAGATGCACTGTGATTTGGACATCTGCTTTTTATTTCAAAACCTTGCTTATAGTGGCTTTTTTATTTAAAAAGTGATCTATCAACCAAAATATGTTGAAGTTCTTTACACATGATTTATGTGCTATTTGGTCTTTTTGAAGGCTGTTGTTTATTCTTTAGTGATTTTCTTGTGTAAATACACAGCTAGCATGTATACTAACCAGCAGTAAACTCTAAGAAAATTACTAATTTCAAGAACCCCATAAATTACAGTAATTATCAATGAAATGTAGTTTCACTCTAGAGTCAAGTAGCAAACATTATATGCCTAAAAGGCAGATAATATAATTGGTGCCACTGGAAAAACAATCTAAAATCTGTACATACATAAATATATACTTTATACCTGCTCAGTTAATAGAGCACTAATGTGTTATATAATTGGGTTTTAAAGAATATTGGAATGTTTTTCCATTGACATCCCTTGCTTAGATTAAAGACATTCATCTAATGAGTAATGTTTTCTGTCTTTTCTCAAGATGTTTTGAAATATTCCACAGATACAAAATAAGACATTAAATTACAGTTAAACTCCTCGAATGAAATAAACATCCAAAGTTCTTTGCAAGGAGAGCTTTCCAAGATTGATTTAAACTCTAGTGTTTATCAATTTTAGCACAAAGGTATGAATTTTGCTTTAGGCCCAAATCTTACGGACAAAAGCAAGAATTCTAATCAATAAACTATCGTTAGTTATTATTCCAGTCACTTTCACAGTTGCTGATGTGTGAATGTCAGTGAGCATGGAGTGTGACAGTTGGTCTTAAAAGGATATTATTTTATTCTGTTCCCAGACACTGTCAAGCACAACTTTCGCTTGAAACTTATGTGAGTTTGTCCCCTGCCTGCATTAAAGACAAGGTCTGGAAGGAAGGTTTTCTTGGCACCAGTCACCGCATGGTCCCCCCCCCCCAAAAAAAAAATACAGTTCCCGGCACTTGAGGGAAGAACAGTGAGTGCTCAAAGAGCTGTCACTCCTCACTGTGAATCATCCAGTGCTGCATTAACATATCCTGGGTCCTGAGACTTCTAAATTTTCACGTATTTGACATTAGTGAACCCATCCAAGATTTACTGAAGCTGAATAGTTTCATTGTGTAGGTATGTGGTAGGATTTAACTAAGTATAGAAGTTATACACTCTCATGGAGTTAACACACGACTAAAGGGGCAGTAGTATGTGTTTTCCAGGCACGTAGTGGCATTTTATAGCACAATGAACTGACTGTTACCTCCAGCTTTTATAAATATACTGCATATGTAAATCACTAATTGAGATATTTAACATTGTTGCCTTAAAATTGGGCCAGTGCCTCATCCATGCATGGATGAGGCACTACCCTCTGTTCCTCATTTCATATTGATTTCCAAAACACTGCATGATTAATATGATATAATATAATTAATATAATAAATTTCAAGGTGCTCATGGATTTATTCATCTGCATCATTTTAATGCAAATTAAGTGTTAATTGTTGGGCTGCTATTGTCTGACAATTAAAAGGGGGAAAAAAAAAGCCCTACATAGCCCCTCTAAAAATGAAAAAAATAATTATTTAACTAATGACACCACTTAAAGTTACCATTAAGTCTTTTACAAACTGCCGGAAGCTGCAGTCATTAAAGGTGTTTTGTGATTATAGGGAGGTCTTTGGCACACACATTTTGCACACTTTGTCAGGATTACGGAGCTTGGTAGTTGTTGACTCTGCCTCCTTGTGAAGCAACTCTGTTTACCATATGACTTTTGGTTCATAGAGAAGGGGCTTTGAGGCTTCCCATATTTGGCCTGAGAGCAGGTGTTGGCAGACCGCTAGAGGATTTTTGTTTGATTTAGTCTGTGAATACAATTTGGCATAATTTTTATGTCCAAGCTTTGAGCCAGTGGCGTTCTCATGTCCCTATGGCTTGTGCTCCGGTTCCAGAAAACGACACCAGTCGTTTCATAAATAAACAGAAAACAATTAGACCACAGTATTTTTTTTTAACACATTAGCAAAATAAAGAACATTTTGTCTTAATTACTAAATTACTTTTCTGGAGCACAAGTTACTGGAACCAGTTTAATATAAAAATAAATATATTGGTTGTTTTTATTTAGTGACAGATTCAGATGTTCTCCACTTTATCTTCTGCTCTGTTTTTTTTCTTCCAGGTCTTTCTGCTGCTGTCCAGAAGTTCTCCCAGTCGTTGCAGGAGTTCCAGTTCGAGTGCATAGGTGATGCTGAGACAGATGACGAGGTCAACATTGGTAAGAATCAGTCATCATGGCACAACTTTGTCATTTGTCTCAGATTCATTATTGAAGCTTCTGTAAAGTCACTAGAGGGAAAACTATTGCTTTATTGCAATTTGCAATGCAAATTACACCAGTTTTGTAAATTATTTAAAAAAACAAAAGCTAAGAGCTTCATTCATGAGATTCAAATGCACGAGAGGAGGGCCAAGGAACAAACCCCCATAACCAAATATGTTTTTTTAACATTTGGTTTGTGATGCTCATTCTTTGCTTAGTTCAAAAAGACAATGGCACCCCAGTCCAATAAAAAGAAAGGAGTAGATTGATGGTGCTATTGGCCAGGTGCAGATTTTATTCATCTACTCTTTGAACTTCAAGATCATCCCATATAGACTATAATCCCACTTTTCATTATGACATTATGCCTTTCCTGTAACAATCATTTTTTACTTTGCATTTACAATTTTCTTCACTCTTAAGGTTCTCAAATCAAGCTAACTCTTAGACCCACCTCCTAAAAGCTTTAAACAATAGTTAGCAGTTTATTTCCTCCTACAATTTATGCATCATGCTCAATTCTCTTTCAGTGCCTTGCACTGTAGTCCTGTGACTTCATATCATTTTTAATGGTGTGAAACTAATACAGTATTCCATTTGATGCACTTTAAAATATCTTCAATCAAACAATTATCTTGTCATTGTGAAGAAATGGATAAAACCCAGCCCCCTTTCCACTCATGGAAACCTCCTTTTATTGCTTACTCTGAGCAGTTAGGTGCTGCAGCGTTGTCTGGTCTGGTTTTCTGTTGGGGCTTTTTCTTAGTATATGCAACTATTTAGTATTTATGGCTATTATGTGCAAATGACCTTTTGCCCATAATTGCAAGCTTCTTTTGACCCTTCTGTTTTGGAAAGCTCTTTACCTTGTTTTTCCTCTTTGACCCATTTGCTCAAACATTCACACACCAGTCCAGCAGAGCTGCCATGCCGAGGTGCCTGTCTGCCGCCACAAGCCAACTGTAGATCAGTATATTGCCTGAGGATACAATAGCTTAAGGTGGGGACAGGGATACAAATGCCAGCTGTGCTTTTTCAGTGCAATTATGCTTGTCTGCGAAAGGGAGAACGCACAACCTTGGCCTTTCTCCAAAACATTCAACATGCATGCTAATTGGCTGTTGCATTTTACTAAACAGATTAGCACATTTTGCCACATTGTCATGCATGTACACCCCAGTCCAATAAAAAGAAAGGAGTAGATTGATGGTGCTATTGGCCAGGTGCAGATTTTATTCATCTACTCAGTATCTCACAAATGTATTTTTCACATTTGCTTTGTGTTATAACTACAAAATGCAGCATTTTTTGTGGTTTTATTTTAAGCAAAACTGTGAAAAAACTGTTTTTTGTTTTTTTTTTTACAATAGTAACTTAAAATGTCTGAGAACCAGTTTTCTAATTGAAAAATAGTATTTGGAAAAGGAATGCCCTAGTGCTTAAGTGAGCATTGCAACAAGCTAGGAATTATTAGTTATGAGAATGCTAAATCTTAACTCTGGCTGGGCCAAGGCTTTGAAACGTGTAGCTTTGGCTATGTGGGCCCCCTAAATAGGCTCCTGATAATCTTGAGCAGTAATATTATAAAACTAAGCAGTGTTCTGATATTTAAAGGGAATAGGAAAGACATTCATGTAAAATCTGCAATAATATGAACAGAATGACAATGATTTTTGTGCGTGTCAGTCTAAAAACCAATGATCTTCTTAACTATTCTTTCATTATTTTTCTTTAAGTATGTGATCATTCTATCATTTTAAATCTTGAGTTTTTTAAATAAAAGAATTTAATAAATTGTTTCAAGTGCCAACATTTTTAGATTTTATGTAGTAAAAGGCACAATTTATCTTTACTGCATGATTGCAGCATGAAATATCCATATGACAAAAACTGATTTTGTATTAAATAATAATAATAATAATTAATAATAATAATAATAGTAATAAAAAACAATTGAATCCACCCAGTGAGATATTTATTGATAAACCTAAGACCCAGTCTTTCATTACAAGTATAGAAAAGGTAGACGGATACAACTTTCCAAAAAAAAAAAAAAAAAAAAACAGATTAATGAGATGAGCGTAATCTACTGAATTTATTTTCCAATAGCTGGATAGTCTGTCTGTCTGAGTCCACAGCAGAAAAATGCTGTATTAACACTGTTTAGTTAAGTATTTGTTCACATATTATCATGACTTTCACCTGGCTTAACGCCTCTGGCAAGTTTTCAAAATTATGCAGCAGTCCCAATTAGCTAGTACT
The DNA here is from genome assembly GCA_903067095.1 of Girardinus metallicus. Taxonomy (NCBI): domain Eukaryota; kingdom Metazoa; phylum Chordata; class Actinopteri; order Cyprinodontiformes; family Poeciliidae; genus Girardinus; species Girardinus metallicus. Next base: position 198,968 of record CAEGAE010080251.1, on the reverse strand, counting down.
TTAAAAATATGATAAGCTAATGTTTGTTTATTTTTTTTCTTTTTGTGAAAGGTTGTGTAGATTTTGGAAATCTGAGGGAAAAATGGCTCTTTGGATTGTAAAGTTTGCAGACCCCCGGGCTAGGCGTTTAGGTTTATATATTATTTAATGCTAATAAATAGCCTATGTTGCCTCTTTTTATTTTCACATGGATTCTTGTGCAGCCTCTTGTCAAGCCTCCAGGACATCTGAAGGACTAATTGTGATCAGTGTCAGAGATTAATGGAGGTGGAAATCGTCCAGCCTCCAACAGGTATATGAAAACAGATGTGCAGGGGGATGCACCGACTCTAATGGGCAGGACTGTCAGTCTGGCCTCTTCCTTCGCCTCTTGTTTTGTATCCCACTTATTATCCCCAGCTTAAGTCCCCCGCTCCGTGCCGTGGTCTGCTGAATTACTGACCATCTGTAAGGGCTGAACAGGATATCGACCTCCTCATCTTGAGACTTTAATGTTCATCAGAATGCTAAATGACCAATAGCGTACAAAGCTGCAGTAACTGTATGGGGCGCACTCGCTAATTATGTTAAATGGAAAAATCCACACCCAAAGTGAAGTCTCATTAGAATAAAGCACACTTTAATTTGAGGCAATGCTCACATTCCCAGCCCTGCAATAAAGGATTTGTTGATCACAGACGGAACAATAGCAATCTTAATCTCTCACCTATAAATTGATTTTGGTCTTTATTAAGCAATCAGCACACAAAAGTGAACTGACAATATGTCACAAACAAATTTAAAATGTACAAATATAATAAAAAAATTGCCTCTGTTTTAATTTCAAATTCAGAGCCTGGCCAGTTTCCCATTTACACTCTTAGCCACACTGCTGTATTCACTCAGTGTCTCAGAGAGAAAAGGCCATGATAACTATTTGAGGCGAAAAATGAAACAGCCTGTTGAAATCAATCTTGTCATCAATGAAACCAAGTTTCTGACTGACATCGCCAGACCCTTGAGTGAATGCCACCAAGGATCTTGATGCAGTATTGGTGCAGTCCACTTTGATGCTCCGAGCCTCCCCACGAAACATTGGGATGTTGTGTGTGCTGTCAGACGGGTTCACCTGACCTTTTATTGATTTCCCTCGATGACTTCCTGCAGTGACATTCACATGCCAGTCAGTTATCTAGGAATCAATGGGGCCGAGGGATTGATGTGGCCATAGAAATTTAAATCTTTTTTTAAAGTTGAAGGACCTTTCCTCAAAAGGTCAGTCATTGAGACCTTAAGAGCTGTTAAAATCCTTTTTGGGGCGAAGAGAAATCTGATGTGAGTGAGCCAAAATGAACAATTAAATCTTACATGAAAGGTCCACCTAATCCACAAAAAAACAGTTGGTTTCCTGGCAGAAGTTATTAAAAGGGGGTTAAGATGTATTTTCCAGGCACGTAATGTTATTTTTATAGCACAGTCAAGTAACTCTTACCCTCAGTTGTTTTGAAAATGCTGGATATTTCAAAAATAACTCCAAATAAATTTGACTTTGCATCATATCCATATCTGGTGCCTTTAAATTGGCTTTTGTCTCTTTAAGAGGCTCCCATCCCTTCCAACACTAGAGGCAACGGTGATAGATGGTCTTGTAACCATTGGGTTATAGGTTCAAATCCCTTCTATGCCTGTCTCTGTCTCTGTTTTTGTGTTCTTGGCACTTCACCCACCTTACCTGTTGGTGAACCGACAAAAGACCCTCATGATGATCCTGCCGCCACCGTGCTTTATGGTTGTTTTCCTAACTTAAAAAAATTTTACCTTGTTTTTTTTTTTTAACATACAACTTGTCTTTTTCTCGACAAAAAATAATTTTGTCCTGATTTAAAATTTTAATGTTATGATAGACTTGAGGCTTCTTGGACACCAGACTGTTCTTTAATATCCTAAACTATGTAGTCCCTTTTGAATAGGGTTGATAGTTTGGGTTAAAAACAAACTCAGACTTATTAAAAATAGTGGGGCTACACTCAACAGCCATGTCTTTGTCAAGCAACCAACCAATTTAAATTAGTTCTGCAATTTCTGATAAATAGCCTTTGCCAAAAATGTTTTCATGAAAACAACAAAATATGTTATTTTTATGCTGAGGAATGTGTTTTGTGTAAATTTGAACCTGTACATATTTAAACATATTTAAAATATCTACACATATTTCTGTGCAGATGTGAGTTTCAGAAACTATTCAGATGCAACACAGTCAGTACACTGGGTGCACAAATTCGGATTTGTGCACCCAGTTATGTTTTTTGGCCTATTTTTGTAATACATTTCCAACTTGAAACAAGAAGCTGGAAAACACAGATTAGTGCCGACTACAAGTGCATGTCAACTATTCACCATCAGTGTACAGCATTAATATTATTGAAAAACTCACACGAGAAATTTCTGTTTTTATAAACAGATCTCTTTTATTCTCTAAGTGATTCTTCACATTTACTGCCTTTCCTCCATTTACAAGTGAATTATATGCAAGCTGTAACCCCACTTTGATTCCCATTTCCTTCCTAATCTTGTCCCATCAGCGGCTCCCGCTGTGGCCTTTACCCCCTCGTAGCCTTGCTCTGTTGATAAAGGAGCTGGTAGCATTCAAAGAAGGCCAGCTGCCTGCAAGATTGTTGGCACAAAATCATTGCTCCCTGGTTTTTGAAAGCTTTAGTGTGCAAATAGACCCGAGTGTCCACAATGATGCATGGGTCCCTTTGCCAGGCTGTCGGGGCTGATAATGATATTACTGTGTTGGCAAGCAGCACAGCTCGACCACTGCTAAATGCCTGGACATGCAGTGACACAGGGGCTCTCCAGCAGAGGCCAAATTGTATCAGGCCTTCTACTTAATGAAGCTGTGAAGCTATCAAGGCACAATTCTCCAGCAGATAAGGTGGAATACATTGTATTCTGAAATCATCTGGCCATGCAGGATGTAATCTAGGCTGCTGAAGTATACCTCAGATGGTGTGAACACATCTTCACCTCATCACTCTCTTTTACATTGGGGCAGTATATTGTGAAGCCTTGCAGGGGATGAAAGCAAAGAGAAGCGATCAGTGGAATCCATTGAATTGAGGTATTGTTTCTTACTGCTGGGTAAGGCTTGGGTTTAAATTGGACAGCTGCATGCTTTTATTACATTCTGAAATGCACTGCTCTGAAGGGTTTGAAGCTAGAAAGCAAATAAACATTTTGCACGATTCTGTCCTGTGGGAGGTGCCTGAAACATCACATCTTTAACGACTGCAGCACCTTGTTTTTTCTTTATGCTTTTGTCTCATCTTTCTGGCGCAAAGCTGCTGTCTGTTCAAGATATCTTGCATAACAAGACTTAAAATGATCAGTTTTTCCCCATTTCTTGTTTCTTAAGTTGTTGTTTTTTTTTTTTTTTGTAGCCCAGTCTTTCAAAGAGTTCTCCCAGCTGCTGAACACCGTTGAAGAGGAAAGAAGGCGCTTGGTAAGAGCACATTAGAAACATGACAGGACTACAACAAAACACTGTTACCCTTTTTACTGTGTCAGTTGATTGACTGTGCTATTTATAACTTGATGTACAGAAAAAAAAAAAAACACAAAACTCCACTTACAAAAACTACATTACCAGTAAAAAGCTATATTTTAACTGTTTTATTGTCTGCGCTCTGAACAGGCATAGTATTATGTTTGTTTAGATGCTAAGGTTTAAACATTTTAGTTATTGAATGGAGGTGGAAATATAGATTTTGTTGACTAGTATGTAACTTTTGAGTAAGAAAAAATTCCCCAAACTATTAAACAAAACCCATTTTTATTTAATAAAAATTGAGGTCTAAAATTGATATCTATTATACAATTTTAGGATATTTTAGAGAGAAGAAATTATTTTGACACAGCAGAGCACTGGAAATGCCACACTCTTTATCCCAAAACACATGCACTATTTAAAATAAAAGGTCATGAAAAGCAACATATGCTCTAAAGAAATGAGAGGACTTGATGTGTGATTTGTTTTAACTTTTAAACGTATTTATCTCAAAAAGAAATTAAATGTGCATGAAAACCTCCATTTCCTTATGCTAAGACACATTCATTTTAGCTTAAGTGGTACTGATTATTTGCAATTCACGCAGAAAAAAAATATTTGCTCTCTTCAGAAGATTAAGAACTGATACCACAAAGAACATCTATTATGTACTTTGATAAAAGATTGAGGCGTAGCTAGTCAAAATATAATCAACAATCCTCAATTAGAAAAAAAATAGTACTAAATCTTTAAAAAGCCAGATAAAATAGCAATTATGTGTGAGTGTGTGTTATTTAAGAAAATCATTGTTTTGGGCTTGTTTGGGGGTGGGGGGAGGAATAGGTGGTTCTGGTTCTGGATGGCTGGTCTAAAGGTTGGAAAACAAGCCTCCAACAAGGCTGGATGTCTAAAGACAAACCAGGCATGACGTAAAGGCCAAGGGCAAAGGAGGTGGAGGAGATTTCTCTGTGGGTGTCTTAGTTATGCACAACTGCCCCCTCCCCCCTCCCTCAAACCCCCTCCCCCCACATCAGTCTCCACACAACCCCAGACATTAACAAAATATGCAAACCAAACATGAATTTAGAACACTTATTGTCCTGGGCTTCATAAATGGGTAGCTTAATGAAAATGTTTAACTTTTGCAATAACTTTAAATATATAGTTTTTGCAACATTTTGGTATATGCTGTAACAATAAGGTTTGCAAGATTTATTCACACCTACACGCTTGGTGTGATTTAAACAGACCAGAGATCTATTCGCGCAAGACCCCACTTTTGAGGTGGTCTCATTCCACGTCCAAACAGATTGCTTCTGGTGTGAATACAGACTGGTCTTGATCTGAACCAACTGTAGGAAAGGTATGTCTTTTAGGACTTCATGAGACACCATTGCAGGGCATCGTGGTAAAAATGAACCCTTCAGTGTTGCTAACGCTACTACTGTATGATCTGAAACTGAAATGTGATCTGCCATTTTTTGCTTAGCAATCCTGTCAACTTGTTGTGGGTCAGTTGCACAGAGCATCTCATCTCATTCACTTTGCAGCAAAATATATGCACATATAAAGGGAACACTGTCTTTGTATGTTACATTGATAACTGTTTCTCATTATTGTAACTATATTTGTAAATTCATAACTTTTTAATAAGACAGCTGGTTATAAAAGTAATTTGCTCAACCTATGCCTTTTTTGTATGTTTTTCTGCTAATGCTGAAAAAAAGGCCAGCACCTTGCATTGGTTATTTCATAGTAGATGGGACTAAGTTTAGTTGACAAAGAAAAGTTGTGTATCTTATGGACCGCATTTTATATTGATAAACTGAAACAGTTTTTAGCAATGATAACATAATTTTAGCAGTACTAAAACTCCTAAATTTGAGGGACTGTATAGACTGGTACTGACTGGACTAGAGTTGTTGACATTTCAGGGCGAGCTTTTATCTGTCAACATTCAATATTTTATCATAGAAAGACTTGCCCTTTGAAAATGAGGGCCATCTCAGTAAATACAGTGTAGCTCTTTGCTGCATTGTGCAAATGTTGCAAGCAAAAGTACTAAAATTTGTATAATCCATTAATCAATTTTGTTAATTTTTGTTTCACTAAAAGCTTTGAGGCCAATTTTACAAGCCACACTTCACTGCCAGAGACTGAGTACTTCTGTCGATAGAGCATGGCCTTTACCGCTTGTCTGAATCCACTGTATTGTAACCATAATTCAGAACATGATTATATTTTAATGGAAAATTACCAAACCACCATGTTACTTGGTTGATAACTGGATTTTTGTATTTATCTAACCATTACATTGAACCAGAAAAATTATAGAACACTTTACAGTGACTTTACATGCATTGTAACTGCCATTTGCTTGGCAAACTGTTGAAAGATCACACTTCTGTGCCTTTAGGTTGGCTACATTGTGGTGCAGATGGTAGTATTGTTGCCTTGCAGCAAGAAGGTCCTGGGTTTTAATCCTGGCCTAGGATCTTTTTGCGTGGAGTTTGCATGCTCTCCCCATTAGGGGATAAATCGTCTCTAATTTCCTTTAAATTTTGGCGACCAGTCAATAATGACCGGTCGGCAGATGTAACTTTCTGGCTTCAGACCTATTCAAACCTATAATAGGTCCCTGGTATTTGCCATCCTCATCCTGAAATTTGTGAATACTTGAGATCGTCTCTAAAACTAGTGATAACTCCTTATTTTAATAGTTCAAACAAACACATCCTAAACTGAGCCTGCATTAATATGCATGATGGGAACTTGGTATTACACCAGAAGCTATTATCATCGGTCCTTCTTATTGTCACTCTTGGTGCAACAGCCAACTAGAACAAAGGAAAACGAATGGCACTCCATGATTTGCTGATTTGATAATGCCAGCAAATCATGTCAAAAAGTACTTTACCTAAATATTTCAATTTCACCAGTTGCATATTCTTTTGAATATCTTAAATGGGCTCATCATAGTTGAATGTGCCAATACTAAACTGTGATTAGGCGTCACTAAGTCTGTTCCATTTTTCCAAGACATTTGAACTTTTTGCATGTTTCCTTTTTAAGATGCTTAGAATAACTTGAAATTTTATGTGATATTTCTAATATTTGGGTAACAAAATGTTTGTCTGCTAATTGGCAGACAAACATTTTGTCTGCCAGGATTGTATTTAAAGCCAGAGTCAAAATGTGCCTTTCAGAATTCATTATCAGTGCTCCGACTTCACTTAGTGGGATCTTGAGTCAGGTATATAGAGTCAGAGAAAAAGCTTTTGCTAAAGCTCTTAAGAGCGTTTAGTAGATAAAAAAAATGTTCTGGATGCACTCCGTTATTGCAAACAAAGTTGTTTTTGTTGCACTGCCTACTCAGTTTGCAGAGACTTTGTTTTGCGGTGCCTATAAAAAAACTTTCGTTTTGCTTTTTGTGTGTCTAATATAAGATCTCTTAAAGAAACAAAGAAGTTGGAAACCATTTGTTTAAATGTTTGCTGTTGTCTGTGCCTCATTTGATGCCCGTCACAAATAATCAGAGAAGATTTTGTTTTTTGGCACGCCTAGTTTTTTGTTCTTGTTGTTGTCATTGTGAACACATGTCACAAAGGAGAATTACAAAGCTAAGGAAGAAGTGTGGATGGCAGCAAGAGGCGACGGAGGTTTACAGGTTCCTGCGTCTGCAACTTATGTGAGAACAAGTCATGGAAACAAAGCAAGAGGAGAGATGCACATTAATGCATTTTTGTGGGTCTTGTTTTTGTTTTAAATCCACTCATTTTAAGGAGCGCCAGAAAACAAAAAGAAGCCGGTCTGATATGGGGAGAGAGGCTAAACTGAAGAGGATAAATTAAATGAAGCCACACTTGAGAGGGAAGGAGAATGTGTGACAACAAGAAGACTGCATGATTGCAAAGTAATTGGAAAAAAAAAAACTTAATACATCAAAGGAGCTACAGCTACTCTCAGAAGCTTATATGATGCAGTACTTTATCTGTAATAGATTTAAAAGTGTAAAATTCTATTCATAGCTCTCACTCTCCCCCTCATCTCTTCTGTTTCTTTCTTTAAAAGAATCCTCTTTGCATCATCCCTTTTCTCTCTCTCTTCACCTTGCAGTCTGCATCTCATCAGATGTCTGGAATATATGCAAGACTCGCGCGCCTCTGATCTCTGCTCTGTGATCGTAATGTTGGTGACGCTGGGAGAGTTTTTCTTTTCTCCGCTCGCACGCATTTTAAATCTCTGGGGATGTAAATGCCAGCAATTTGTCATATGTAAACTTAGTATCTTTTAAATCTCTGTGATATGAAAACATTCATATAGTTCTCAGAGATGGTTATACGGCTGCTATACTTTGAACTGAAAGCAGCCCTATTCTCATCACTGCCCCTATACACACTGTGAGAGAATAACATGTCTTGAGGGTGTTAAACTGTCAGTGATGTTGCTTGATGAGCTGCAGCAGGTCCTGCTCTCATTTTGAAGCTCATTTATACAGATGCAAGCCGATGCTACCATCTCATTTATTGTTTGGCACGTTGCCGGGACCGTGAGTAGCAACAAACATCTTTACTGGCTTCTCTTGTCATACCAAATCGTTTTCTTCACAGTTTTTACAGCAATGTCACTTTATCTTTATCTGAAGATCTATTATAAATTATTCAAAGTACTTACTTATGTATCCAAAGCAAACATTTTATGGATTAAGGGCTGCCATTGGGGGTTGCCATAGCCATGAATTGAAGCATCTCTTCTTCTACACTTAAAACTAAACTGGACTCTTTATGTATTTTTCTTCCATCTCCTTGAATGCAGTAAGGTGAGCAAATCATCAAAATATAGAATTAGTAGCATTTGCTGTGTCAACATAGCTGCACGTGAAAATGCCATTTAACTTTGTAGAAAAATATGTGCATCTGTTCAGGAGTGAATACGTGAAGTTAAGGCGTGTTATTATTTTGAGAAAATGATTAAGACTAGAAATAATTTAACTGGTTTTAACATGATGTTCAGCAGTGATTTATCTGTATCAGCTTTATTTGACTTTAAAATAAAAAAAGCATTTATTTATATATTTTAATATATTCATGTTCAGATTCATTTTTTTTTCCTACTTATTAGAAATATTCAACATAATCACATGGTGACAGGAGTCAGCATCAGTGACCTAAACACAATTTCCACACTTTATTATTTTCATGTCAGTCAAATCTTGTTTGGAAAGGCAGAGTCAGTGTTGCAGAAATCTGCTCAAGGTTTTGTAATCTGTCCATGATTCCCAACCTTAAAATAGATCCACTGTTCCTTCAAAATTTAATATCATGGTTGTCTTCTAAAGACTAAAGATTAAAGTAGTAAAAAATTAAATGTGTTTACAAACCGAAAACCCCTGTGACATTTTTAAGAAACGTGTTTCAGCACAGTAAAATGAGCTAAATGTTTTCTCTCAAGAAAGAGACATTTGAATCGTTGTTAAACCGACCAGAAATTCAACCTCCTCTGTGAAGCTCACAGGCATGGATAATGGCCCATTTGAGGCTGCAAATGATATTTTTTCAGCTGATAAATAATTCATTGCTTTTTATATGTAAAAAGACACATTGGTAGTAACATTTTAGTGCATGAGAAATAACAAAAATAGCATTAATTGGACTATTTTTCACTAACAGTTAAATGGTTCTCCAAAACATAGTTAAATCTGTGTATTTCAAGATTTTATGAAAAATAAAAAAAATACTCTTATAAGGTTTAACCAGCAATGTATAGACAAAAAGAAAGACAGGAATTTGAGTTTTAGGCAGTTTGAAAGCAAAGAGTGAAGTTCAAACTAGCTTTGAATGCTGGTTTCTGACAGTTTTATCACTGCAGTACATTATGACACTTCCAACTATCACGCATGGATTGTGTTGAGTTAAATATGCAAAATTATGGATGGCAGCTTAAAAACTACAATCCATGGATGAGCACAGCACATATTTCACTTTCTCAAGATGTTGCACATGCATAATGATCCATCTCAAATTAATCTGATTAATACAGATTAATGCAAAAGTGTCACTACACCTGTTCTCAGTAAACTTTCGCTGCAATGTGGAGCTCTAAATTGACAAAAATGGTTTCCAAATCCAAATTATTACAATGTGCGCTATTTGCATTAACCAGGAAAATAAATTAATTTTATAGAATTTCATCTTGGTCTGGTTTGTAATTTGACAGCAGGGCTGCAGAACTCAATTAGCACAGCTCCAATCAACACATGTTTACCTAATCTAGGAAATCTCTCCTAACAGGGGAAGTTTACATGTTCAGAACATGAAATATTGTGTGAAAAACTAGCTGAGACTTGACTTTCTGATATTTTTAAGTCATGTTTTGCTGCCAGATGGTGTTTTCTTATTCAGAAGGATTTTTAATCCTAATGTATCACAGCAGATAAATGCGCTAGCTGCGACCACTCTCTGATAAAAGGAAATGTTCAGTCACAGTGGGTGTATACGTTCAGAAGCAGTTGCTCAAATAAAAATGCAGATTCTTGCAGTTTACCGTTTCTGGTCTGAATCTATTAAGACATTTAGAGGGAAACGCAAAAAAGCTGAAAATTACAACATTCCTATGCCTTATAGGAATTTTAATCATTATTTCCACAGTACAATATGAGAACATAGTGTGCTGTGCCTTAAGAAAGTGTTCATACTCCCCAAAAGTTTTCATATTTTGTCATATTGCAAGCACAAAATGGAATGTATTCTGGTTGGACTTTATACAACAAAAACTCATTACTGGGAAATGAAAGATTGTACATTTTTATTTTTAGAAATATAAAAATCTGAAAGGTGTGATAGGCGTATCATACCTTTCAGGTACACCTCAACAACATCCAGTGCCACCATTTTGCCAGTAGGCCCCGTAAGGTACATCACAAACGTGAAATATAGTTTGAGGTCAGATGTGACCAAAATATAACTTTTTGGCCTACTTTCTAGGTAGGGAGGAAAACTAACAATGTACATCAACCTGGATACAGCATCAACACCTTAAGCACCGTGCTGACAGCATCGTGATGGGATTTTTTTTTCAGCTGGAAAAGGGAAGCTACTTGAAGTTAAAGGGAAGATGGAGGGAGATAAATACAGGGCAATCCTGGAAGAAACCTTTTTAGAGAATGCAAAAGACTTCGGAAAAAAGATGAAGATGCTCCTTCCAGCAGAAAAATGCCTATAAACACACAGCCAGAACTGAAATGTAGATCAAAGCATATTTATGCATTACAGTAGCCCAGTCAAAGTCTTGACCGAAACTGAATTGAGAAAGACTCTTATACTGCTGCTCACAGATGCTTCATCCAATCAAACCAGGCCAGATTCCAGAAGTGCAGATAATTTATGTCAAAGGTTGTGGTTATAACAAGATAAATCTGCAAAATTCAATACTCCTCCAAGGTACCGGAAGAGAAAATTTTACTTTCAGCCAAATTTCTGCAGGCTTCTTATGCATGAAGTGTTTTGTTGTCTGCCAGCTTGGTGAGTAGCCAGACCTTAAATCTATCTGCAATCTCTTTTTGCTCTCCAGGATTGGCTTGCCAACTACCCAGGTGTGGCATTCCATCTGAAAATTTACAGAAGTTCTGTCTTTTTAGAAAATGCTCACAATTCCTATGTTGATCACCCCTTCAGCATCATAAAGAGAGTGAAAGTGGTTCAAGTTCTGCATGGTTTGAGAAGGTTCAGCACCACTGAGCGTGGATGGCATTTAGGAATGGAAGGGCAGTGCCCTGATTCTGTGGCTTTTGGAGTGATGATCGTATCCCCCAGAGAGAGAAAAAGAGAGAGGGCCTTTTTATGGCTGCACTGAAAGCCAATTTGTGTTTTCCTGTTTTTGTTTCAAAAAGTAAACAAAAAGCCTGATGGCTTTTTGTATATTCTCTCTTTCAAATAGAAAGCATATAGGTTGGAAATTATTGCAATAAATAACATTGCTTGTTACTGATTATATTTCAAGGGCGACTGATGTACTCAACAACAAAAGGAGGTGGTACATGGCTATAGAAATGAAATTGAAAATATAAACAAATTGACTTTTACAGATGCATTATTCAGTACAAATCATCTAAAATTTAAACTGGCTGTTTCACTTTGCTTCTCTCTGTTATAAATGTGAACTAAAATGATCCTACTTATATTTTTATTCCTTAATGTTTCGTTGTGTTCTAAGAGTGACAGTGTAATTTTGGGTGTTTGGTTCAGAAGATTAACAGAACTGGACATACAAGCAAATGCCTGGAAATTGGGCGATAGATTGAGGAAAAAAGATGAAGCACTGCTTGATAATGGGATGATGATTTTTGAAGATATTCGAGCATTTTAGAATTTCACAAATAAAGTAAAGAGCTCAAATCAAAAATGTGTTTTAAAGAATCTGTCATCATTGTCGATTACTTTAGCCTTTGTCTATTTTTCTATGATTTCCATGATTCTTAGATTATCCTAATGCCAAAAAAGCTTTTGTGTTTGAGAACTTATGAGGGTTCATTCATCTCAAGGTGTATTTTTAAGGATTGAAGGCAGAATTATCCAGTTCAGGGTTTATCAGTCTAAGTAATGAAATAACCCTCTAGAAAATCTCTAATATTAAGCTGAAGAAAGGCTGATACTAAGCTTAACATGGAGCGATTTTGTTTCTTTCTATAAGAGAAAATGATCTGAACTTTGTGGGACATCACATTCTGTCCCATTTTTAAGTACATGCCTTAGTATTAATTACATTTAAATAGTCTGAGTGCCTGAAAGTGGTCGATTAATGCTACAATCAACCAAAAAGTAGTCTGCCTTCAATTTTCCCTTTAATTTCAAGCATCCAGCATCCTGCAGTGAGTGTCATTCCACCTCAGATTATTTGCATAATGTTTTATGATTAAGTAATGTTTTTATTGGGTCATTTCTGTGATACTAGAACACCACTTGTGCATATACTGTAGCAGTGGGTCACATTTGTGTTATATGTGGCATGTGAGGGCTGTGGTATGCATGCTAAAAAATGTTTGGCAAGTTCTAAAGATTGTTGCCGTTCTGGCTTGGCTGGTGATCAAATAATGTAAATTACAATTAGAAATGTGTAGGTAGGCAATGCTGGTGTGCTGTTTACCTAAGACGATTTACTTTCTGTAGCTTTACAAAACAAGGCAAATACATCAGTTTGACAGTTTTTGTATTCTCACTGTTTGTCAGATTAATTTGTTTCTTGGATACCCAGTTGTTTTTTCGCTATTGATGTCCAATAGATGATTTTAAAATTGGTGGAGGCTTCTTCAATGCGTTTGACATCTTTGACTAAATTATATTAGCACAGTGCAACAGCAAAGGAATATTTTCTAGACTATTGTTACATCCATCTCTTTGTTCCTCAAACATCCATGATAAGTCCAACAAGGCAGGTCCAGTTAAATGTCCCCCCCCTTTTCTTTGTATTCCATGTTAAACACATTGTGTTTTCCACGTAGCTGACACCAAAAGAGTCTGTGGTGCTTCTGTTTTCTCAGGATTTAATGGTACAGTAACTCCTGCTCTGTCTGTACCTTGTGTGCTGCCCTGTGAACTGTGGAATGTCTCATTGACCCTGAAACAGTTCAGTGAAATAAAGGCCCTCGTTGTTCTCTGCCACATCCACGATGGCTTGTTTAATGAAAGTCTGAGGAGTGTTTGGGCGAACATGATCGGACTTTACCCAAAGCTAAATTAAACCTCAGTTTTCACAAGCCAAGATGTACCAGAGTCTATCATTACTGGTCAATCATTGATACAAGTATGTGGTGTTTAAAGATATATAATTTATCCTCAAACAACTCTTGTTAGCTGAGCCAACTTCAGTACTTTCTTCATAAATTCCAGTGAGCCCTGCATTGTTTAAACCAAAAATAGTTTTAGACATAAATAATTTAACAGCTGCATTACAGATTTGCTTTGTTTTTCTTTTGTCACAGTTGCATGCTTCAGATCATTAACTAAATTTTAATATTAAACAAGGATAACCAGAGAAGAAACATCAGCACAATTATTCTATGTTAAAAATTAATCACTTCTTTTGTTCAATCGCTAACTGTGCTTAACCATTTCACTGGCCACACCTCAGCCCAACAACTGCATGATTTGTAGAATTAAAAATGCCCCAAACAAACTTCAGGCAGAACACGAGTTAGCTTAAAAGAGTTCAAAATTAAGCACCATGCCATCCATTTCAAGAAATGTAAATATAATTCAAAAGTACCAGCCTTTATCCACAAATGAAAACAAAAAAATAAAAAAAAAACATAGCACAATTGGGAACCTTTCGTATGAGCGACTGGCCACTCAAAATTAAATCAAGATCTCCTAGCAACTCTACCAAGAAATTAGAAAAGAATCAGAAATATTTAAACTGCTAACATCATTTGCCTCAGTATAATTCAACTGTAAAAAAAAAGGCACCAACCAAAAATGGTGTCTGTGGGCCAATTCCAAGGCTTAAAACACCACTGAACAGAAAGAACACAAAGAGCTTTTTTTTTTTTTTTTACAAAAAAAATTATACTAATATTCCCATGGACTTTTTAGACCAAATATGCAGTGGACGGAAGAATAAAGTGAAATGTTTTGGAAGGTGCGCAAGCTCTTGCATCTGACAAAAACCTAGCACAGCATTTCAGAAAAAGAGCATTATATTGCCAAGCATGGTGGGGTTAGTGTGATGGTTTTAGACTGCTTTGCTTCTGCAGAACCCAAATAACCATAACCTGAACATTGAAAACTAAATGAAAGCTTTGGACTTGACGAGTCAAAGTCTTTAATCCAGCTGCTGTGAAATGACCTTAAACAGGCTCATTTATGCTGGAAGACTGAATTAAAACACTTCTGCAAAGAAAATGGGCCAAATTTCCTTCTCAGTGATGGGAAAGACTTATTGACAGCTATCCACAAATGCTTAATGGTAGTTGCTTCTGCCAAATGTTAACAAATCCAGTTGTTTTTGGCTACGCTGGTCTGAAAAGCTGTCTGGTTTGTTTTTGATGATGTGAAACAAAAACAAATGTGACAAAAAGAACAATACTGTATGCACAAAAGAAACCGTTTCATACTAACAAAAGAAATTGTTATATTTGATTACCTTCTTGATTTTTGTTTTTAAGAGCCAATTGGAGGCCATTTTATTTTTTTGATTCTAACTGAACTTTGAGGGAGTTAGTCATACTTTGACTTTTTAATTAGCTCTCCTAGGATCATCTTAGAAACAAAAAAGATCTGCAAGTTTTCCTCCAAGTTCAGGCAATTTTCACTTCCACTTAATTATGTTCACTTTGCCACCAGTTCTTACTGAGGAAAAAGGAACTAGGCATTTATACAAACACTACATCGATTGACAAAGTCCAGTTTGGAAATATCTGCTGTGAAACACAGTACAGGCATTGATTTTCTTCCAAGAGCAAAGTTTACACATTGGATTTATGTATCTTATGGGTTCTTTTGCAAACTTCATAAGGAAGTAATGAAGAGTTTGGGCAAAAATCAAAAACATTTTGTGATTCACAGATTTACTGCCAGAATCAGCTTTTAACAAAGCTAACTGATGTGTTCCAGATGCATGGTCAGATTACATAGAGGCAAACCTAAAAAAATAACTTTTATGGAGCTGATATAAAATTCCAAAGTAATTCCTTTCCTTGCAGCTGATCTTGATGTCTTAATGCTTTTGTCTTCTAATGTGTCACTTCAGTTAGAGGAGGTCACATGTTTAATGAAAAGCTCTCTCACATAGTCTGAAGACAGGTTTGAAACCTGTTTGTTGACGACGAAGGTAGAATTAAAATGTAGTTGCATTTATAGTTTGAATTTAATCCCAATAAACATGCTCCACAGCATGCCGCTTGTTCTCACTTGGAAAAACCCCGCTCAGAATTAGCTAAATATCACTACCTACAGCCATAGCTTTGTTTCCAATGTTAAAACTACATAATAGATGTGGGAAAAGTGTGTAAATGTTTTGTTTTTGCTTTTGGGATTAAATTGTCACAAAGACACAAAATTGTTAATTTCTTGCAGTTATTTTTTTTCACAGCACTCTCTTATTATTTACACAGGTGGCAAAGATGTGCACAAAACCCATCAAATACATTGTTTCCACATAAACTTTGTGACCTATCGATGCGAAGAGCAGTTCCAGATATTTAAAACCTTAATTGTTGCTCTGAATGTAGATTTGAGAAACTTTATGTGGAGTATCTAATTTCTTATAGCCATTTGCTGTTAGATCAACACAGAACTAAATGAGCTGAATGAAATCTTCCCTTGTCTTTCCCGTTTTAATGAATGGCTAGAAGAAACAGTCCTCTTGTCACACCTTATTTGTACCCTAGAGAAAAAGGAAGTAATTTAATCTCTTCAAAAGATGTCTCCTTTAAATGCTGTGTTCTCTTGTCTATCCCATATCGACGACAGTTATTTTACATGAATGTCATGTTTTCTTGTCTTTCTCATTTTGAAGAGCAGCTTAGAGGACAAATTGGACTACCCTGAAATTCTGCTAAACTTAAAGTTGGGTAAAAATTGAAAGAAAAAGTTTTCGTTCAATTTAAAAAACAAATAAAATGAAGATTTTTCTTAATTCCTATGATATATTATACTAACATAGCCTTGCTACATATTTTCATAAGAAGTGCTTATTGGGAAGGGTGTGTTCAGTCTGTTTTTAAATTATGCAGTTGGCTACTAATTTTGCTTCAGAATAATAGCAGGCACCACTTCCACACTAAAATGTTAAAACAGATGGCTTTATTGCACTGGCTTGCAAAGCATTATAAAGGATTGCAGTCAATATGTTAGCAAGTTGTTTTTACGGGGGCTGGGTATTATGTCACCCTTCCGTTAAAGACTCAAATATAAATAAGACTTATTGTTTCACCAAGTATACACTTTTATAAAGATTATTTCTGGTAACTCTTAACTATTGGTGTGAAAACGCATTCATGCTTTGACTTTTTGCACCTTATTACATTTTATCACAGGCGATGTAACAATGCTTACAACAAACAGAGAAAATCCCCCTGGGATCCATAAACCAACTACCATCTCTGTATCACCACCTTCTTCACAACTGTACTCAACACCTTACAATTTGGTAAAACATGAAGGGCAATTATGTCACATCTGCCATCACGCTGTTGTACAATTTCACCTGCAGAAGGTTAGTTTACATTTCATAGGATGACAACTTCTCAGCTTGTTGCAGGTGACAGTTGTGCAGCAGAAACGACTGAGTCTGGGGGATGGGTCATTACTTTCTGCTATACACACACATATACTGTGGGAGAAATAATTATTGAACACATCAGCATCTTTTTTTCATTAAATAGCTTATTAATTTGATTATTAACAGTATATTCACATGTCAGTAACAACCTAAGTTATGTGCACATGTAAAAACTTGCAGGAACGTACTTAAAATAAAAAGTTCATAATTTAGGGTATGTGTAATAAATATGAATAAAATTAGGAATTAAGATTAAACACATGATGGAGATGATGAGCTAAACCAAAAAAAAAAAAGATTATTATTGGGATTTGTTAATTTAATGAAAATCACTCCTGATTTTTATCAGTGTAGATGAATGTAAACTAGTTAGATCCTAGATGGCTTGGATTTAACTAGTCAACTAGGTTTACAAAAGGATTTGTCACTACTATAGTAAGAGCAAAACGTTCCCTCAAGATCTTTGGAACCCTATTCCTGCAAAAAAAAGGCAATGGTTACAGACATATTTCAAAACGTTTGAATGTTCCAGTGAGCATCTTTAGGGCCACATAAATTCCCCATAAATCAGACATAACTCTCCTTGCAACATTCCTGACGGAGTAATAATAAAGAACAATCAGAATAGTTGTTTGAAAACCCACTAAGGGTGTGCTTTTGAAAGCCCTGGAAAAGAAGAAAATAAGTATGAGAAGGAAAGAATAGTGCGTCAGATCACCCCAAAAACACCCTACCAACCGTGAAGTTTGTAGGCGAGAACATCACGGTTTTTCAGCATACACTACTGGTGGACTTTATTTAACTGAAGGAATACCGGATGGTGAAATGTACTTGGACTCTCTTGATAAGATATCTCAGCTGGACAATAATCCCAAAAGCACAGTTAGGGAAACTCTTGGTTTTAGAGAGAGAGAGAGAAAAAAACAAAAAAGCTCCTTGGATGGTGCAATCGCATGACTTTACTTCAACTGAAAATCAATGGAATAAACTGAAGATTGGATCACATAAAGGAGGCAACCAGGACTTTCAAGGTTCAAAGACAGTTTGAGTTGAAAAATGCTTCAGAATCACACATCGGATCAAACTTTAGCAGTGCATGAAATGGTTTCCCCAGACAGGAGACATTTTGATGGTATTGTTGCCAGCGAAGGCGAAGGTTTTAATACAATTTAATAAGTGTACTTAATATTTACTACCAGATCAATTTTAGTTTGTTTTACAAATATGACAGTAAATTATATTAATTTGTGTTGCATTCTTAGCATGTGCTGAATACCAACACAGGCATATTTAACACTTACTGTCCTTGCTTTACACACACCATAAATTACAAGCTAAGATGGCAAAATTTATTTTTCATTCTATCATGAAGCTCAAGAGATTTTTTATTTATTTTTTTTTTTTGCTTAACTCCCTTAGGTCTTGTGGTTTTGCTACCTTCTTTAATGAGTTGGGCTAATTCAATTAATTTGTTCCGGCCGTTACTATGGTTATAACTTTGGCTGTTGCTGGTATTTTCATTTGTTGCTCCTGGCTTTTACCAGCTGTTTCACAGCACTAACATAGAAGCTCTGACACCTTGCTCCAACAGCCTTTTTCATGTGAAGAAATGATTTCAATATGTTCTCATTTTCACTCAGAAGGCGTTCCAGCAGCACCTATTAACATTTCTTTAGCAACACTTGAGGAAAAACAGCTGGTGAATTTCACACTTAATAAATTGAAAGAACTGCAAATTTAATTCAGTTTAATTTCAGCCGGCGAGGTTCTGTCTGATCATTCAGACATGACAGTTAAACCAGGATGAGAATTTAATGTAGTAAAAAATAATCACTTCTAACAATGGGTGAAACATTAAATTGATATTTATCAACGAGGGACATCATTAAGCTACGAAGCTGAAGCTACATCTTTTATAAAACCATTCAAAACAACTAGAAAAAAGTACAAGATAGAGGCTGATTTTCACTGCCCAGTTTGCTAAACATGTGACGCATGCTGTTTAGAAGTTTTAGAAGCATCTCTTGTTCACAGTGTTGGAGTTTTGTCACCTCAAGGCTCTTCATCCCTTTATTCTCATCTGCCCTCCTTCTGCTAGACCACCAGACTGAGCAGCGAATCAATACTTGGCCAAAAGCCTATGTATCTTACACATGTTTTCACTGCGCTGACTGCATCCTGCAAACGAGGCAATATATTTGAAACTGAGTCTCTCCTATAAATCACTTTTAAAATGTTTTTTTAATATTTTTCTCTTAAGGCGTTACGGTTCTGTCAGTTTCGTTGTCAGATACAATTACTAAATCTTCCTGCTCTGCAGATTTGAACTTGCAAGAGCAGAACAAATAAATGTCGTTGTTTTTTTGTTTTTTTTGTTTTTTTTTTAATGATAGGGCAACCAAGTTGGCTTTAGTGCTGTTTTTCTATCAAGCAAAGCTTTGGTAAAACTGTTTACAGAGACAGAAAAACTTAAACCGTGTAAAGATCTTTTAAAATTAATCCAACATTTTTTGCAACATCTTAACACTACATAATTTTAGAAATATCAGTTCTTTAATAGCAATATGTTGATTAGAAGATAAATATGTCAAGTAATGGTTGTTTTTAAGAAAATAACTACTGGCACATTTGTGGGTTCCATCCTATAAAATAAATTCAACACAAAAAAAATGTAATATGCTATTTAATGTCATGCCTGGGAATTTTTGATTAGTAATTTACACTTCCTGTTATTCAGGGTGCTGTATGTCTGGCACATTTGCACAGAAAAATGCACATTACCCCAAAGGTAACTGACATTAATCACAGAATTGAAGCCAGTGAGAAAAACAGCATGACTGATTTTTTTTTTTTTTTTTTTCTTCCGTACTTATGGCTCAAATCCAACTGCATTTGATATAATCACCTCAAGGCCACCGTCTTTTTATGGTTGCTCCAAATCAGACCAGTAGCATTCCTAAAATAGTTTTCTAAATTCTAGCCCTCTTTAAGCATTTTAATATGTTTTGGCCGTGGTGGCATTCTAATCTTCCTCTGCTAAATTATCCTCAGAGTCACACTTGTGATATTTAGGCTTTGGACAAACAGAAGCAGCGAAAACGTGGCACATTGACATCTCTCCCCTTCTCCCTCTCTAGTAATGAAATTGCTTAGTGCTACTGCATCCTTTCAAGCATCACACGGAGCTGGCTCATATGGATTTAATCCTGTTGTGAGAGGTTGTTGCTGAGGGCAGTGGGCACAGTTCCAGCCTGAAAGTAATCCATTGAGTCTTGAATAAGTCGGCTGCTTTCATGTATAAATATATATGTCAAAGTATAGCGTTTACTATCTCAAATTCAAATCTCTCCATACCAATTACTGTTGAACCCACATTATATCATGCGCTGGTTTCTAGTAATTATTTTGAAATGAGATATTCATGCCAAAGAAATCCCAAGTCAAAATATATTTATAAACCAATCCTATTGGAAGACATTTTTATAAACTTTATTGAATGTTGGATTAGAGTGCTTTGTGTGTAACACTTTCAGTGTTTTAATATTAAAAATCTACATTGGAAGCTGGATAATGCACTGTTCAATTAAACTAAAAGCATTAGAGATAAGACAAAGTTAATAATATAGTGGCAGGGTAATATTAAGCATTGCTGTTGACACACCAAATAACAAAATTTCTACATGATTGGAGGATTAATATATCTAGATTAGATGACCATCTGATCTCCTCTACTGTTGCAGATTGTCACTTTGCCTTGATTTTACATTACGTAAATACCGCCTCATCTACTAATGGCTCACACAGGATGGGAGAGGCTGCACGGAAACATCTACTCAAATTTCTAAAAAGCAGCTGATTATGAATATAGGAGAAAATTGAATTAATACATTTAAAGAGAAAATCGTATCATGGGTATTTTACTTGTACATTATAAACCCTCACTAGTTAAACCAAATGTGTGATCTTATAGTGATTAAATTGTGGGTCTTATCTAAAAATGTAATCTTGAATAGTGGGAGCTGAGAGTGGAATGTCAATCCAAGTGTGAAATATCATCGTTTATAGATTTGTTTTGCAGTTATCTCTCGTTCTGGGGCGTTGGGAAATGTTGCGAATCTTTTCTGGGTAATTGTCCCCATTAGAAACACTTAATTTTGATTATTATTTGATATATAATAAATATAAACAAAATACACTAGTGCTATTGCTAAAATCTTTTCATCTGATGTTTACAATGCATATTCTTCTGGCATGATTTTTCTTTTGTTTATGTGAAACGTATATAAATATTTATTACGTCTTGCGCTGATTTCTGTCCTCTACACATGGATAATGATTTGCCTCTCATATAAAACCATTTGATATGTATAACATAGACATAAGAAGCCCTTGATTTTACTCTTTGAAACTGTTGGGGTTAAAAACAACCAGTTCCTGAGTCAGATATGGGCCGTTCCAGTCCTGAGATAACTTAAAGGAGAGGAGTATTATGCAAAGTCAATTTTATTGAGCTTTATATCATGTTGGAGTGTTACTTTGATTCTTTCATGCATATCTCCCATGGCAGCCATTCGGGGATGCCTTAGCACTTGCTCATAAATCGCGGCGCCTATTTACATCGCATTGAAGCTTCAGTCCCCAACTACGTTTCCGCCCCACAGAGCAACCCTTCGCACATGTCTCCTTCACTCAGCTCCACCTGACTAGCGGCGGCAGCAGCAATTAGCAAACACCTGGTGGAACTGTGCATCTCCTGAGCTAAGAATGGTTGTAAAGTGTATCAATGGAAGCCATAGAGAATCATTGTGATTATGTGCTGGAGGGAGGGGGGTGTCAGAAAGGGTGAGACGAACCCATTTCAAGGCAACAAATATGGCTATGATGCAAAGTCTTATTTCTTATAAAATATTTTTCACACATACAGCATTTTTATAACAACTGAAGGAAACAGTTTCTTGGTGGTGATATAAAGTGGCACTATATGCCTGGGTAATATGTAATACCCTTTCTTTAACACAACAAAATTGCATTAGAGGTTTGAACAAGCAAACAGGGTTAGGTTTATGACCTAGAAATTGGGTTAAGTGACAAGATGTCAAATATAATGTTCATTTTTGGGTTAAGATCAATTATTTATATCCATCCATCCATTTTTTACACATGGTTTGTCTTTGTAACAACCCAATTGATTAAAGTAAAATCAATACTTTAATTTTGCCGTATTGCTTATTCAAACAAAACAGGAAAACCATCTTATGTTTAATAACACAGTTTAAAAAAGGCCAGTCTATTGAGTTTGTGATGAATTTCATGTCAAAGTCTGAATGCTGAGCATAGCTAGTTCTGGGTTATATTGTCTCGAGTGAAGAAATATTTTTTTCTAGTATCAATAAAGTCGTTAATTCTGAACAATGACATAAATGTTATTTAAACAGGATAATTTCACTGTTCTACCATCCCACCTTGTTGAGAGTTTCAGTGAAGTCTGGCAAACTGGTTCTTAATTTTTTATTCTATGTTTGATTATAACTCAACATATTTTTCATGTATATGACGTTATGAAGAATTTGAGAGAAACACATTTTTTCAGCATAGCTCACTTAGTCGCAAACTACTGAAACTTATATTTAAATAGTTTTAGGCAACATTGCACCAGCAAATCTTATTTTCTATCATAGTGTAAATTACTTTCTACCTTCCATTAAAAAATTTCCAATCTCAAGATACTTTACAGGGTTAAACTTTAAAATAGTTCCTCCATCTTCATCAACAAAATTATCAAGTTCCAGCTTGCTAAACACCAGGAGAGCTGTGGAGAATCCTCCACATGCAGACTTGTTACAGCACATCCCCCATCCGCCTGCTGCCAGTTCATAGTTTGTCCTTGACATTTCTGAGACGCTCCCAGTGGTCTGGCAGTTACAATTTGACCAGCCTGCCCACCTTTACGACATCCACACAAATCAAATGTTCACCGCTTGCCTGACGTGTCAGAACAGAATCAGTAAGAAGGTGATCTGCACTTGAATTGTGACACAGTGCATCTTACATAATTTGAGAAAAAATCATGAATAAAGTGCAAAATATGGAACCCTCAATTTGCATTCTTACAGCAAAGCTAGACATTTACAAGTGTCATAGTGGGATCTTACTGCAGTCCATAAAATTGCATATACTGTTGCAGTAGTATTCTCGCCCTATGAAAGTTTTGCTTCAATGTGTTTGATTAACATTTTTGCAACAAACACAATGGAGCTAAAATTCTGTCTAAGCAAAACTAAGTCAAAATACAATTGCAACAAATTAGCCTAATTGTCAAACAGAGTCCACCTATTAGTAGATCGTATTCTGTGAAGAAACCAAGAAACGGGAGTAAGTTTGGTCAACCAGCCAAACGTACTCCAATTAGGCAACCATGACCAATCAAGGGGTCAGAAAAGAACCCACACCTGAAACATTGAAGACCTCACTTGTCTTCAAGTGAGGTTCTTCCCTTGAGACCTCACTTGAAGACAAGTGAGGGGTTAACCCAGTTAACCCACCTTTATTAAGCATGCTTAAGCGTGCTTAACTTAACTCAGTTAAGTTTAAGCATGGTTGGACGTGCTTAAACTTCACGGCCCAGTAGAAGTCTAGATCTAAATTCAATTAAGATGCTGCAGCATGACATTAAAGAGTTAATAATAGAAGTGGGTCTTGAATAATACTTTTTGTCAAATTAACCACATTTTAATTGAGAACTATATTTCGACAAAATAAGCAACATCTTCAATCCAAAAACCCTTTTTGCTGCTAAATTATTGAATAAATACACATGTGAGCTCGACAACAAAGACATTTATGGTTTTTAATCTGTTATGTATTCAACCATCAGACTTGTGCAAAGTTCTATGAAACCCATTCAGCTTTGAAGTGTTTCTGGAACCCCTGGTCATTCATGGAACTTCTTTGAACATTCTTAGAAACGTGGCCTGTTGATGCTGAGATTAACACGTCTGTGCGTGCTGCAACATGTTTTGCGCTGAGATTCCATTTTAGGCTTGAGTAGCTTCAATTATAGGCTAACTCCTGTTTGCATAACTTGTACACAACAATAATATTTTCCAGCGTCCTATATGAACGATTTTCGAAACAAAAAGTAATCCCCACTGGGCCAAGAATAGCATTTTGACATTCATTTCTGTTGCAATTGTGGCTTACGCGTCAGGTTTGTATATGGACTACAAACATGTAAATTCAAAGGTTCCAGCCAGAAGACTAGTATGTAAAAACAAAATATGATTAATTGTGTTCAAATTGTTAACGCAAAAAAAATCGTTAGGTAAACTTTAAATATGTAGCACTTTTACAGGTCAGAAACAATAAAGTGCTTTGTGATAGAAACTAGCATAAAAAACACAAGGAGATAAAAACATTAAATATAAAACAGCATTCATAAAATTTGTCTTAAAAATTGAGTATTCAGCTGCCTCTTAAAATAAATGAACATAATCAAGACACTATAAAGATGGAGGCAATGCCTTCTTCAGTCTGAGCAGCACCGCTCTAAAGGATTCATCCCCTCTGGTCTTAAAATGTGTTCCAGGAACCATTAACAACCTTTCAGTGACAAACTGTAGGTGGGGGCTTGACCATGCATGGCTCTAAACAGACAGAGGAAGATTTTAAAATGAATTTTAAAATATACCAGTAGTCAATGTATAGAGATTAAAACAGGAAGAACATGCGGTCTCTTTTGGTCGTCGTATCAAGACCTGAACTTACTGGATGTGGTTAACTTTTTTCTGATTCAAGCAAGCAAAAAGGCTGTTAAAATGACAAGACAAGAAGAAATAAGAGCATGAACAATCATGTTTATTTCAACTTTTCACACCAGAGTTCAAAGCTAAGAAATATTTAAAAAAATGTTTTGGGTTAAGTCAAGAGAATGGCACATTAATAATGTGAGAATCAAAATTAATACCAAGGTTTCTGAGGTTTGGTTTAACAGAAGAGACCAGTACTTGGTAAACAGTCTAATTCAGCCTCCTTTAAATGTGGCTAAATTTAAACAATTCAAAACTCCTCCACAGATTTGTAAAAGACTCATTGCCAGTTATCCCAAATGCTTGATTCAGTTGTTGCCACTAAGTGTTGCACAACTAGTTGCTACATTTATTTAAACTGTTATTTAATATATGACATTTATGTCTGATACTAGATATGGTTCATCACATTGAAGTGTGACAAAAAAGCTACAGCAGAAGACACATGTAAGGGAAGAATTTTACTTCAAAAAGTAAAATTCTTGTTGTTTGTGGTTGCAACTTGACAAACGTGAATTCAGACTTTGTCAAGTTTTTTGTCAAGTGCTTTTGTTCAAAGCACTGTAAAAGGAGCAGCAACTTAATTTTGTTTGAGAGATTTTGATCCCATTCTTGGAGCCATCGACTGTACATGTGAAAGGTCTGTGCTTTTAGATTAATGGCTCAAAACAAAAACTATCTACACAACGGTTGTGTCTGGCGGCTCACGGCTCAGGAGCTGATAGCCCATCTGAACTGACAGCACTAAATTAGTGCTGGTATCATGGATGTATTAGACCTGGGACTATAGTTTATCACACATACTCACCACACACAACCACACCTTAAATCACCTTAAGAACCACGTCATTTGTGACAGACTCTGCCGTTGAGCGGCTCCACAAGTCTGATGTCATCCAATCCTGGCGGATGAAAATCCATCCGTAGGAAATTCAGAAGCGCCTTAATGGCACCTTTTTGAACCTGCGAGGATTGAGCGAGAACTGTAATTGGCACAATATATCTCGCCGTATCGCTTTCTGTCTGGGATAAAAAGGGAGAGGGCCACAGGAGAGACCTTTCTCTCTAGTCGTGACACTCCAGAGGTCACCAACATGTGGAGGCGAGCACTGCCTCAAAAATTAAAATGCATCACAGGCTGCGCTTGTAAAGCTGCCTCATCTGCACAACTGTGTCATATTTCAGCGAGGTTTGACAATCCTGGTGCTTCAGAGCTCATATAAAGATGGTACTTTTTTCATACTTACTAATGCCATTGTTGAGTGCTTTTTTTCGCTCTTATCTCTGCTGTACTCATTTTGGTCCCTCACAGTAATACATTGTGTATTGTCGCTGGTTAAAGAGATACTAATGGATATGATTGCTTACCCTTCGTATGTATTTGAACCTAATGCATCCTCTCAGTGCTTTTGATTTGAGACGGAGAATTCTCATTCATAATTTTCTCTGTGACAAAACTGAATGACTTCTAAATTGGGTTTTGTGGTATATTTTTCCTAATGCTTTTTTTTTTAATCAGTCACAGGGTTGCAATGACTCAGATCCCATCTTTCAGTCAGGATGACACACTCTCTGTGTTTTCTTTGATTTTTCTGTTTCAGATTCAGAATGCAGATGATGTCTTGATTACTCCCTTGGAAAAATTTCGGAAGGAGCAAATTGGAGCAGCGAAGGTAAGAGACCCCTTACGTGCGCAATTAGCGACGAAGCAGCGCCAGAGATTTCATGCGGCCTGACACCCTCGCCCTTTCCCTTCACCCCCCTTCGTCTCTCCCGCCGTCTGTAAATCATTAATTAAAACCAAAGCGTGACACTGCTAAGAAAAGTGGCCTTTTGCTAATTAATCTGACTGGTATGGGTTACAGACAAAGACGTCAGTTTGTTATTTTGACATTAGAAGGCGTTAACACCTGCTAGTTTTTTAAAGTTAGCTTTTTAATGTTTATTAAATTAGAAGTGGCATATTGACCCAAGCAATTACTTTTTTGTCTGATAAAGTCTCTAAGCTGCAGTTCTCTTTGCCAGAAGTTTTATTTTATATCTGTTTAATATTTTCACTCTTTTGGCTGTCTTTCTTGCTGTGAATTTCAGCTTTAACATTTTCGGACAGGTCACTAGGTAAAGATGATTCAACATTTTAGCATGAAAGATTAATAAGTGGAATTCTGTGCCCATTAGTTAAGGGAGAATAACCCAAACACGTGCAGTAATGTCGCACTTATTTTTAAAAGAGATGTACATTTTACGGTGTATTTACTGAGAGGAGATCTTGGCGCACTGCCACAAATATTTCTGGAGGGACTTAATGTACCTTCTGGCCTTGGAACACCTTGGGGTCCTCTAGGAGGAGCTATTAAATATCCTAAAGGAATTTTCAGTTTCACTGCAACCCATTCTGTAGTTGGATGGATAACCTTCTTACTTATTGAGGTTAGCAGTTGAAACGTTATGGCAGAGGTTAGAATTTACATATTACTGTAACAGGATTCTATACAACTTTAACTGGTTTTACAAATCTACCACTAACTTGCTTCACTGTCAGATCTTTCAAGAATTCAAGAAAACTGGCTTTCAAAATAAAAGCATGCTTGGGGTTTCAAAGTAAAAAAAAACAACAAAAAAAAACACTACTGTTGATTAGTTGTTATAACATTGAAGAATTTTCATTGTTTTTTACTAATGATGAGTATTAAGAGGGAAAATGAACTGAGCTGGAAGTGAAAATAAAGCAGAACAACCAATATGAAACAAAAGGTTCTTCCAATATACTTAAACCACATTAAACAAGTTAGTTTTAGTGATTCTAACTGGCCATCATTACAATTCAGCTATTTTATGTCAACAAAATTATAAGATGTTGTGAAGCTAAGGGGAAGTTGTGAAACCCTTTACTCGTGTTTTAGTTGTGAATCCCTTTTCCTTTACTGTATTTGATTAATTTTTCTATGTATTTTTTCACCTGAATTGCTTATTTTAGTCTTAGTATCAATAAATATTGCTGATGCCACTGTTGATCTATTTTAAAGGTTAATTGTGTTAGGTGAAATATAACATCTTACACAACTTTTGCATGTGTCCTCACAAATTCAATACTCAAAATATTGATGGATGGTCTGAAAGCTTACTTGGCATCTGTTCTTTTATTTCTGGAGTGTGTAAACGCAGAATTAGTCAGAAAAATACACATAACTCCAGGTTATCAGGTTTTATTCTACACAGCATTTTGCAGCATCCTGTATGTCTTGTAAGGTTCTACGTGAATAAAGTTTTGTATTTTACTTAGCTAATTAAAAATGCATTTAGTCAAGTTCATGTCATGTAGGTGCCATGCAGTTCAAAGCAACACAACTGATGTTTCACAGATTGTGGCATCAGTAGACTTTTTTATTGATAAGATAAATAAATACACTTCCCATTTCTCATTTTCTTAAAATAAAACTGGGCCATGTGAAGACCTCCAAATGTCACCTCTGCAGTATTTTCTTCCTCTCCCAGTACACCTGCAGGAAGGACGCATTTAATGCATTTAACCCCTTTTTAATCGGATTGCTATAATCCTGTTACATGTAGTGCAGTCTTCTCTAACGTCTTGGATCTGGATGATTGATATCAGTTGGACTTGTGCACAGTGTTGCTTGAAGGCATCCTGAACTCACAGTGGACATGTTGCTAAGGATGGCGTTGACTCTAAAGAACAGTGTGGGTTTCTTGCTACAAGCCACGCTTTCATTTCTGGCCAACTCAAAGGCATGATATGAAAGTGCAGCGGCTTGTCTGTGGTCAGTCCCTCAGTGAGTTCACACATGAGCACGATGGAAGAACTCGAGCTTTCATGCCGCTCTCCTGCTACTCCACCACTAACTCAATACGGTACTATGAATCATTTGCACATCTTAACATAGCTTTTATCTTTTTGAGGGACTTCTCAGGCTCAAAGTCAGGCCGTCTCCCTCTCCTTTTCTCAATGTCTCTCATTTTGATTTATTTTACATGCCTTGACAGCCACTGGTCTGCAGATATAGTCATCTTGCTGTACTTCATTGGTCTCTTCACAGGCCAACCTGCAGCATAACGACACCATTTCTCTTCCCTGTGCCGAGGTGTGAGCATCATCGCTCTCTGTGCCCGGTCAGACTGAATAACCAATGCCGCTTCATGCCTCTACCAAAATGAAACTGCACATTTTGCTGCCATTTGTGTCTCTTACTTTCCTACATCAACATGCTCAGTGTTATTGCTCTCACTGTCTGTATTTATAAAATGGTTTCTTAAAAGCCACAACCCCCCTCATTACTCCCACTACCTCTTATTTCCTCCGACCACTTCCTCCTAATGGCTCTGTCCTCCTGCAGTCTTTCCTACGCTAAACATTAGCCCAACTAGAGTGAGATGAAACGCACACATCACGGGCTGCTGAGTAACTTTCCACGGTTCCGAGAATCTGGAGAGATCCTCGGGCCGTCTGACCTTCCAGTTATTGCACTTGATGAAGTCTGAGAACATCAGTTGGACAGTCTGGGAGCATTTGCCATATTTGGGCATCCTGTGTGTAATCCCTCTGCGGTTGTATACCAGCGTATTAACTTCCTAGGCACAAGCACAACACTTCCACAGCTGTGATATACCAGCAGATTGACTGCAGCTCTGTGAGACATATTAGGGACAGCCTGCTTCACACAAGGCAGTACCAAATGTTTTGGACTTAAGCCCCTCAAACTTAGCAGTCTGCGGCCAACAAACACGGAGAGAAAATATCTGAGAAGGCAAAAATGTGCTGCCATATGTGCTGGTAGCCAAAGTGAGATGTAGGTCGGAAATCAATGTAACACTTCTTTTTTTCAGTTTCAGATATGTTTTTCTGTGATTTGAAATGTGTTCTCGAGCTTACTACAGAAGTTTCAGAGTTACAACACGGAATGAAAGGTTGTTCCTGTTTTTAGTTTACAAGTCCTGCATGCCAAAGCTAGAACATATAAAAGCCTCACCTCACTCTGACAAATGTAAAAAATAATATACAACTTTTAATTTTAGTAAATTTGTTTACACAGGGAAAATTATACAATAAATATGAATATAAAATACATTTATGACACATAATTATTGCAAAATATGTACATCTAAATTAATTAAGCTGTTAGTTTCTATTTCACACGATGCAAAGTCCATTTATCTTGGCTTCTTTTCAAAATGGAAAAGACAATAAAACATGCTAAAATAACAGAAGTGTGTTGAGATTCTTTGGTAGGAAATGGCCAGGAGTGAATCAATAGCTACTTATTTAATCTCCTTATTATCACCATACAGTCAAGGCAGTAATTGAAGAGTTTGAAACTTGAACTGTGACTTAAAAGGCCAAATGCATTTTGCATTTTAGACGCACAGATACAATTTTTCTAGATTTCTGGAACTCTTTTTTTTTAGTCCTGACTTGCGGATACTAATGCTGAACGATTACAATTTCTCTCTTAAAGTATTGTGTTGAGACATAAGAACTACATTCTATATATTTTGTCCAACATTCTTTTCTAAGTAGGCTTATTTTTACACACATTCATATCAGGAGGAGAAACTATTTCACGATTGAAAGAAAACCTCAGATAACAGGTTTCATTGTAGTTTTTTTTTAAAAAGAGGACACATCTTTACAAAGACATTTTCAACTCTGACTGCATTCTCCATGTGTAGTCATGAATAACTTACTTTACTTCTAGGATTTCCAAGATGTCATAATATTTTCAAATCCATGAAAGACACAGGTTATTAACCTTTTTTGTCTCTGTTAAAATTTTCTGTCTTACTTCTATTGCAACTGGAGACGGATCTTGAAACCCCAAAGAAATTACAGTTTTGCTCCTTTTTTTTTTTGTCAAACATCAATTTTTTTGGTACAAAAATGTAGAACTTAGAATCTCTGTCCTAGTGGTGGGCACAGTTTTGTTAACAACCTAATAGTAGAGCTAATTTTTTGTTTAGAGCGCTGGTATTTTTGTTGACTTTGAAACTGTTTATGCACTTAGCTTTCCCTTTTCTGGAAAAGGATAAAAAAAAAATAAAATCTTCCTGAAACCCTGTAAACTATTCTAACATGCTTTGCCGTCAACACTTGGTGGATGTCAGCATTTCAGCTATTGGCACATAAGATTGCAAAGTCAAATCATCTTTATTTTATTATGTGATATAAGGTTTAGAAATCAAAATTTAAATTTAACAACTTTAATAATTCTTAATTACTATGATAATCATAACTATTTATTATTGAACTTAAAATATACATAGTAAAACTAAATTATACAGAAGTACAGCTAATTACAGTATTCTCATGTTGAATCATATTTCAAAGCTCCAAGCAAAAGTTAAACACAATTAAAATTGTTTGTAACCACAGTTTACAAGATGATTACTGTACATGTCAGGCAATGTGGTTCCAATTGGCATTACATAAAATAGTAGCAACCATAAATGAATTCAATATAAAACTGAATGTATGTTTAGTCAAGGTACATTATACAATATTTTCCAATGTACACTATGGGAAAATATATATTGAGTATGTCTGGAATAGAAAGTTTTGTGTAATATTGCCATAATCCAGATGTGTTGATATAAATAAACCTCTCTTTATTATGTCCTCTCACGACTTTCTAGAAATGTCCAACATTTAGTTTAGTTTAGTTTACAT
The DNA here is from genome assembly GCA_903067095.1 of Girardinus metallicus. Taxonomy (NCBI): domain Eukaryota; kingdom Metazoa; phylum Chordata; class Actinopteri; order Cyprinodontiformes; family Poeciliidae; genus Girardinus; species Girardinus metallicus. Next base: position 167,680 of record CAEGAE010080251.1, on the reverse strand, counting down.
ACATACCAGGGAAGATGCATGACATCAATATTCTCAGTAAAGAAAAGATGAATTGTCCCAGATTTAGCTTCTAACTATTTTTCGTCTTCATTCCCCCTGATACAGAGGTATAATAAAAAAAAAATTTTCTTGGATTTCTTTTTACCGAACTGAAAATATCATCAGCATAACTTTACTTGTAATATTTCCTCCCAGTGTTTTCATTCCACCTTTGACCTGGAAGTGACTCTTGATAAAGAACAGAGTGCTGTTGTTTCCTGTTAGTTCCTCTTGGTTATGAAGTTTTCCTCAAAGCCTCTGGATTTTAATAAAGCCAAATTGCTGTGAAAACACTCCTAATAACAGAAAAACAAACTCACAGCTCAACAGCAGGCAAAGTTCACCTTATTGTGTTGTCTTTAACCTTCAGAGTTGGACTGAGCCACCACAATTCAACTTTAGGACACTGAAATGAAAAGAGACCATTTTTAATATCCTATAGAAAAATTATATGACTATTGGATGAATGACCTTGTGGTAGATATGAAAGCAAGCTGGTTGTTCAGTTCAGTTTTTCTGATTCCGGGTCTTTGTATTTTTTCCTACATGTTATCTCAAAGTTATGTAGCAAGAGGAATATACAGCCTGATCCTGTCAGGGGAAAGTTAAAGATTCCCTACAGGAGAAAGTGTAGACCTACAGGCTTGCAGAGCTTGTTAAAAGGCTGTTTCAGATGCCATAAGACTAAAAAAAGGCTTATGAAGATTGATTTATGTAGTTACAACCAAGCAAATACAATAAGGAACAAATTGTATGTTCTGTTTTGCATTTGAGTGTTATTAAAGTTCGACTTGTTGCAAAAGCTTTTAGTGACAACTGATAAATGTTAAATTTTACCCAGAAGGTTTGCAGCTTGCCTCCTTCTAAATGTGGCCTATTTAGAAGCCTGGATGTTTGTTTTTGAACTCTTCCAAAGCAGATGTTGGTAATTATTTCTTGCTAATTGCCCAGCCTCTTCCTGCCTGTTACATCTCTTCAGGAATTAATCTTTTTTTTTTTTTTTTTTTTCTACGTGAAAAGGAACGTTTTTTTTCTTAGCTTTGGCGCAAGGTGGCAGAATTCAACTGAAGGTTTGTGTTCCATCTGTCTCCCTTGTTCATCTAAGACCAGCTCATGTGTGCAGCTATTGCGGTTTAATCGGCACTTCTGGACCCATGCTCCAATTAGCCGCCTCTAATGAGCTCATAGAGATAGGTTACGCTTCTCCCTTTCATGTCACTGCTCAGAGAAATCATTCAGAATGAAAATGTGGTGAAATTTGCTCCAAACGATGCCTGACTGCTCATTGGTGTTTGCATTAGATGTTGACAAACAAATTAGAAATTGTGGTATGAAAATGTGAACTCCAGTGCCTTTCAAAGGTATTCATACCTCTTGAACTTTTATATTTTTTATGTTACATCCTGAAACTTCAGCTTAGTTTATAGATCAACACAAAGTAATTCATAATTGTGAAGTGGCAAAAATAGCAGCACGCATATTCATGCAGTTCCCTTTACTCCAATATCCCTAAAAATCTCATTCTGCTGTTCTCTAAAGTCCTGAGAGGTTCATTAGTTCACATCAGTGAACTAACAGTGCAATAACTAAAGTCAGATTGGATGATGAGCATCAGTACACATACAGTTTCTAAGCTTGGTGCAGATCCTCATTTGGAACTTAGTATGGAATTTTACTAACACTTGGTATGCTTGCATTAAAGCCATTCCACTTATTAAACAGCTTTCTAGGATTTCCTTCTTTTACCTGAGTAATATTGACAAAATTAGAAAGATCCTTATGCTGAAAAACTGCTCCATGCATTTGTTACTTCAAGAGTGGACTATTTTAATTCAGGAAGTCCAGAAAGTACTGCTAAAAGCCTTCACTGCCGGAGAAGTTCTGATGGAAATTAAAAAGTGAGATCATGTTTCTCCTATTTTATCTTCCCCTCATTAGCTCACTATTAAATCCACAATAGAATTTGAAATTCTCCTTCTCGCATATGAAGCCCTTAATAATCAAGTTCCATTATACATGAGAAATCTGATTGTTCCATTTGTTCCTAACTCAGCGGTTCACTCTCAGACTGCAGCTTTGCTGGTGGTTCCTAGAATCCTGCCACCGTCTCAAGTCTTTTGCAGCTTCTAAGAGGTTTTATTCCAAGATTACCCTATATTTATCTCATCCATCTTCCAATCTAATGAGCTTCCTTATCCCTAAATAGAGTCCACCTATAGGGACAGTATCAATCCATCTCTTCTGTTAAGGCCTTAGAGGTTTGTTAGAGAACAGCAGAAAAAAAAAACTGTAGAAAGATTAGGGATAGAGTTGTGGAGCAGTTTAAAGTAGTTTATAAAACAATATTACATTCTTTGAACATCATAATTGGAAAGAGTGCAATTTTTACCAAGACATGACAGTCCATCTAACCGGACAGTTAATTTTGAAAATGAGATATAAACTGTAGGGTTTTTTTTTTCACACGTCGCAGCAAACATGAGGAAGAAGGTGCTCTGGTCAGATGAGATCAAAGTTGAACTTTTTGATATTCATGCAAGCATTGTGTGTGTGAAAGTCAACACCACCAACCTGGAAAAAAAACCCTCTTTACAAGAAAACATGGTTTTGACAGTACAATTATTAAAATACAGATAATCATAGGGAGGTCCTGGAAGTAAAACCTGGTGGAAAGATTCGATTTCCAGCAAGAGAACACGTCAAACAGACATCCAGATCGGCCATAGAATGGTTTAAACTCATTGTGTGTTATAATGGCCCAGTCAAAGACCAAGCCAAAATCTAATTATGAATATCAGAAAATAAAATTACACCTTTTCATCCAGTTTACCTCAACTTGTGGTATTTTGTAGGAGTGGGGGAAATGTTTGTTGTCTGTTGTTCAAAGCTCAAAGTTACTTCTAAAATCTAAGTATTGACTTAGCAGTGCTAAATACTAATGCACATCACACTTTAAATTTGATCTATTCATCTGTTTTTTGTTCTTGCAGCATTATCCTTCTACTTCGCATTGTGTTGCTCTGTCTTAAAATTCCAAGATAATTTGAAAGAGATTGTTTTAACGTGATCAATTCTGACAAGGTGGACAAGTTTAAAACCTTTTGTAAGGTATCTGGTATTATTTTCTCTGTGCACTTAAACAGACACATTCAGTCTCCTTTACAGCTATCATGTGCTGCCATGGTGAAAGGATAGCCCTGAAGCTTATTAGGTCACTATCAAAACTTGCAAAGAACAACCGGTGTCCAAACACCCTCCCTATAGTCTTTCTATTATCTCCTAGTTTCTTGACTTGAAAGAAACTGACAAATAATCACAAGAAGAAATTCTCTTTGCACTTCATATTTTTCTCTTTAATGGTCCTGATTTTAGAAATTAGCAGACTTACTCATGCCGTTGCTGTCAGATCACCCCTGGCAGCAACACGAGGCCTCACCAGTTAGAAATCCCACTACAAAGCTATCTGCATCTGAACATTTTCCTGTTACATGTGATTTATTCATGAGTGAGTACAAAGCAATCAGATGAGAAAATCTCCCGAGTGATAGGTTCATGTGCGTTTTGTGCACCGGCAGAGTGTTGCCAAGTGCTTTGACGTTATTCATTCCATTCAGCTAAATGAGCACTCTCAAACACTGGCATTAGTTTGTGTCAAAAACCACTTCCTAATGTTCGCTTCAAGGTATGTATCTCTTCACAGAGATGCCCACTGTCCCTCCATATTTAGCTTCAGACTTTCTTTTGAGCTGGTCCTCCTTTTGCAATGTTCTCTCAGTCTTGTTTGCATATATTCTATGCTGTCTGCTCAAACATATAGTAAATGGAGATGGGAAGATACCATCAACACACAGACAAGCAACCAAACAGCCCCCGTGTTCTCCGAGGCTGACATTACAGGCATACCGGTTTCTACATGTCCTGCTAGGATCAAAACAAAACATTTTAACACTTCAGATGATTCAATCAGGCTGAATTTACCTCACATGTTTGCTGCAGCTCTGGCTCGCTGCCTGCCGCCTGCTGCCTGCTGTCTGCTTGTGTGAAGGAGTTGCTCCAAACATAGTGTTTTCTGGGTATGCTCACACTGCTCATCAGTTCTAGGACATTCCTCCTATGACTGTGGGACTCAGCTAAAGCTCTTAATTTATTGTGGTCCCTGGTTTGTGCGCCTGTGTGTGTTTATGTCGAGCTATCCAAATTACCTCTTCTCACCAAGAGTCACAATGCCAAAGAAGACAGTAAACGTCCCTGTTCCTAAACAGAAAAGTCCTGGTCAGAAGTTTCCATCCGCTCGCTAAGGACATAAATGTCATGTTTATTTTGGGCTTCCAATGATGCGTTTGAAGCTTTCTGGATCCTAGTTGATATCTCTATGCAACATCCCACTGAAGAGATTTTCCAAGGCGAGCGATTGCTCCAGTTTGTATTCATTTTTGAGTTTCTTTGGCTATGTTCATACAGCAGACAAATTCCTCCCAAATATGCTTTTTTTTTTTTCCATATCTGACTTTTTTATGGCAGTGACTCACATCACAGTGCCATCACTCCTGGTTCTAACTACACATCCAAAGAGACTCCTCTACAGAGGTTGCAGTCAATGCTCCACACAAGGCAGTTGCTATTAGCAATTTATTAACTTCCTTCGTCTTATGATTTTCGTGACAATACTGTTGGCTCCCTTTGCTCATCAACTTTAAAATTGAGCCATAGACACCAGCGTTCATTATGACTTCTATAAACATTGCGCTGCTGTGTGACATCCACATTCTTCTTTGAATTAGGTTCCTGTTGGACGAACATTCCAGACATGCATCAAATTTGAGTTTACAAAGGATAAAGTTAATATTCTGAAATAGCTTAATCCATTTGAAAATTGTTAGGCATTTGTTAGGTATTTGTCTGTTCCATAAAATGATTACATAAAAAAAATGCACTTGGATGGCTAATGGCATTATCCAAGTGCATTTTTTTAATCATTACAGTTCATGTGGCAGTAATGTCAATTCCTAGTGTATGTTCACTGTTGACCAAAACCGTTCACACACTTTTAAGCATCTATTTACTTTTGCTCTTTACCTAAATCATTTTCTTTGCTTCAGAAATAAAGGCACACTTTGAATTGATTTTCTCCACATTGTTGAAAAGATCATTTCTTGATCCGACATGCAAGACAGATGGAAATAAGATGCTGCTACATGAAATTATCTATTGATTTTTTTCCCCCTTTTTGCTCCACTACAGATACTCATGTAGGGACATCGCTGTGTCCTTTGGGTGAATTCCTTCGCTTAACTGCTTCCAGAGTTGTTGAGACAAAACTCTCTTCTAGGTCAAATCAGTAGCTGGCAGATTAGACTTGCTAAATCTCAGGGCCATGGGAATAAAAACAAACAAGGAGGATCTGGTTGTAGTGGCCATTTACTCACACTTTCTCCGTCCTCCCTCCGGAGTGCATATCTGTCCCCTACATCTGCATGTAGATGTTAGGGGCATTAAATAGGCATAGCTCGGTTTGAAGGTCGCAGTTGCAGATGAGACACTTGAATGCCTCTCTGCTTGGGCAGAATTTCATTAAGCCTTGCAAGTTTAGTCTGGTTTCCTTTATTTAAGACTGAGAAGAGGAAAACTTTCAACCTCCTTGACTACGAGTGCTGAAACATTAAACATAATGAATAAATCATTGAATATTGTTATTTACATGAGATGATTGGCATAGAATTTAAAGTAGATATATCTAGTTTTTCCATATTTAAATGTGCATGTAATTTATTAAATATGCGGTTATATAATTAAGTCTTCAAATTTTAAGATCATATGCAATTATGTCAAGATTTATTCAGTTATTTCAAGCTTTCTTTTCCACAGCGCACAATGAAATAATAAATGAACAAATTTAAACTGTCACCATGGATCATCAAAAAAAAAAAAATCGATTCACCTCAGAAATTTTCCAAAGATCTTGGCTAAAGCAATGTTAGCCATATCCATTGACTGCTTAGAAAAACTTGCAAATAAAATAACTGTCCTATGTCTTGCACTAAGTCACCACAAAAAATTAAAGCAAGCGATTAATGAAAAGATCATACATTTTATGAATCCAGCCAAAAAAAGTTATCAGAAATATATTTTTGATAACTATGTGGTATTAAATTCACAACAGATTTAAATCCACCACTTAAAAAAAACGCAAATTATTCCATAAAGTAAGAGAATTTCAATAAAGTAAAATACCACAGGGAATGTTTATTTAAACGCATTAAATAATTTGCACAAAAGCATTATTTGGTAATGGCGACTTTAAAATGTGCCTGTATGCAGAAACTAGTTTAATGCATTGCTCGGGTGTCATTTTCACAGATTATTCCATAGAACCTGTCTTAAAATATTGAGGGAGTCTTTTTTATGCACTCTGGTTATGTGTTCTGTCCATAGATTTTCCGTCGGATAAAGGCTGGGTGATTGTATGGGACATTCGATCAGTTTCATTTCCTTAGAAACAGATTCAGAATTTCCTTTGCCGTATTTTAGGGATCATTGTCTTGCTGAAAAAAATCCTCCTTGTTTCATTCTTATATTCTTAAGAAAATCCTTTCATCTTTCCTTTAATCAATCTGAAGACTGTGGAAAGCCACCCTAACACCTCAGTGTTCCTGCTTCTACTCATCACTGATATGTTGTTTTGGGGGTTACATTCAATGCAGTACCTCCTCCAAACATGACATAAGCAGTGAACTGTGAAAAGTTACATTTTGTTCTTATCCGACCAAACAATAATGTTTGTGTTTTATTGGCTTGTCTAAATGTGCTGCAACATTTTATTTTTTTTTTTCATCAAACTAATGTTTTTTTTCTTCAGCAGTAGAGTCATGTGTTGTGAACTTGGATAAATCCCTTTTTTATTTACTCAAAACTAACTGCTTTTCAATGAAATCCCCTAGCCCTCCTGAGCAGTCTTTGGCTCATAGACATTTCATCTATTTATTATTTTGACTCATCTGTCATAACGTTTGCAAGTAGCACTAAATTAATGCTGGTTTATAATTAGATGTTCTTTTTGCTGCTGAAGCTGAAACATTCAGAGGTTTGTAGCAAAAGAGTTCTAGAAAACCCTGAGAGAACTCCTTGCTTTACCTATCATGAGAAACTTCTATATCTGTTCTTCTTCTTGACTGTTTTGTTTAGATTTTTTTTAAATGTGTAGGTTGTTTAATTGGACATGTAGATTGAATTTCTTGTTGATATACATTAGCTGCAACATAAATGCGACAAATAATAAGTATATTCATAACACATTTTATTTATTAGGTATTTTATTCATTTATTTGTTTCATATTTAAATGATATTTTGAGTTTTGTTTTTTTTTCCTTTATTTGTGGCACGTTTGGATCTCTAGCAGAGATGAGCATCTGGCATAAAAAGCCTATTTCTTGAACATTTTCCTCAGCACTGTGTGCATCTGGAGGCTTGTAGCTGTTGAGTTTGACATATCCTTGCAGGCTGGTGGATGGGAATCAAAATACAAACAGCTTTCAGCCACTCCTGCCTCTGACTATGCCAGATGCATAATGCTATTTGTGATTTACAGTGCTATGTGTTTTGGTTTGAACCCTTGTCCCAAGCTGGAGGACTGTATTGATCAAACACAGACATGCTGACATTGTCGACTTGTCATTACATGCGTTTTATGCCACTTTTATGACCTACAATAATCCATTGACAGAATTTTAAATGGCAATTGACGTATAGCCTGTGAAACTGCACTGTAGTTATTCCTCCACCTAGTGGAGATTTTGACTCACAGCTCAGATAAAAGATAATGAAAGTATTTGTTTATTTATTTATTCCAAGTTGTGTGTAAGCCTTTCATGTGTCTTAGGAGGTAAAGAAGAAATTTGATAAGGAGACGGAAAAATACTACTCCACACTTGAGCGACATCTCAACCTGTCATCTAAAAAGAAAGAGGCCTATCTACAGGAGGTAAAACCAAAGCAAATTTCCTCTTCCTGTACATGTATTTGAAATAATTCCTTTCTTTAACGGTCAGCTCGGTGTCCTTTGAAAATTAAAGTTTCAGGTTTGTGTGTGTATATGCATGATTGTTTTGATGTTTAATTCTCTCTGTACACACCGTTTCTGTGGAGTAATGAAGCGTTCTGTCTGTCCGAGCTGAATCGTTTCTGTCCCATGGCTCAAACCTGCTTTGTTTGCTCATTCTCAGGCTGACACGCAGATTGATAAGGAGAGGCAGCTCTTTTATGACACATCCCTTGAGTATGTTTTCAAAATTCAGGAAGTGCAAGAAAAGAAAAAATTTGAGTTTGTTGAGCCGGTAAGTGAAGTATTTAACTTTTTTTTTTGTTTTTGTAGTTTTGCTGCTGTCACTTTAGTTCAAGCAGAAAACAGCCTTTTTAAATTATTGTTCTTCTCTGTAATAAAGGCAGTTTTACTGCACAAATTTGTCTTCCTTATCTCATTTTTTCCCTGTACACTCAAGGAGGCAAAAGCAGGTAAAATTAAATCAAATTTCAGCTGTTAAATAAGACAAGTGCTTATCAAACTCACTTCACTAGAGATGTGGGGAGCGAACTTTGAAAAGATTAAATTCTCTGTATGTAAATCCCTAAAAATGTGAGTCAGGAGCAAACTTTTTTAAAAAAGCTTCCTTTCCATTTATTTACATCCTCTGGCATCAGCCCATATCCCATGCCAGAAATGCAAATCTGCAGGTAGTTTGTGAGGGGGGGGGGAATGACAGGGCTCAACCTCAGCTGTGATGAATCCAGGCGCAGATAAGGCGCTTCATCCTTGTTCATTTGATATACCGAACCTCAGCCTAGAAATCGAATCAGCGGTTGTGTCTGAGGATTTGACTGAGTGCAGCTCCATGTTTGTGGGATCCTCTGTGCTCAAGATGAGATCAGTTTTTTTTTTCTTTTCACTCCTGCTGCACTACTGGAGTATTTTTTTTTTTTCCTACAGTGGTCAAAGATGGTTGTGTGTTATACAGAAACCAAGATCAATATCTGTCTGCTATAAAAAGCAAAAACTTTCAGAAACTTATTTTCTCTACTGTCATCTTACGTGGAGTGTTGGCAACACTAGAATTTTCAAATTCAGCGAGTCTACTGATGGAGTGAATGGATAAGATATTTCTTAGCATATTCTTTTAATAACTGACACTGTTTTAAGGTCACAATCTTATAAAAAAAAAAAAAAACGAACATTGAACAATACCTGTGTGAAACTTCTTTTAACTACTTCAAAATTAAGTGTTATACATACATAACTTTATGTAATATAATCATTTAGTAGCAGCAGTCCAGTTTTTGTCCAATACTTTAATAATTTGCTTTATAATTAACTGTTCCCTTACATATAATGAAGCACTATAATGTTTATTACCAAAAATAAACCATGTTTCCTTTTTCCAGCTCTTGGCCTTTCTTCAGGGTTTGTTTACATTTTACCATGAAGGATATGAGTTGGCTCATGAATTTGAGCCATACAAACAGCAGCTCCAGTTCAACCTACAGAACGTAAGTCTCTGCACCTCAAAGGGTTATACACAAAGGCAGCTAGCCACATAATCAGATTCTGCAGCTTATCTTACCCAGATATAACAAGCAGAGCGCTTTTTCTTTTCCCACTGTGTGATGGCATGGAGGACAGATATTTTCAGGGCAGCGTTGCAGGCAGTTACAGTGGACCATTTAATGGTGCTGTGTCAAAAAACACTTAGGAGTTGAAAATAAAACTGCAGCCCCTGCCACCGTTCCTTCTTCCATCACTGCGACCTCGATGCTTTCAGCCCGAGGGTCCAAATTTTATTTCTGACCCAAAATGTCAGAGGCATTGCTCTGACAATTTTCACTCTATAACCCTCTCTCCATGTCTTCAGATGCGGAGAGCACTAATAGGAACTGGCAAAGGTGAGGCTGTCGCAGCATTCTGCTCTGAGATGTGAAACAGCCTCGCCTTCACCTTTTTAACTCCAAAAAAAGAGAAGAAAAGAAAGCAGAATCTTTTTCCTAAGTTTAAATAAACTCGAGCATATTTTTGAATATATTAATAAAATATATTTCAACATGGTGGTAATTATTCTTCCCATGGGTGTCTTCATGCAGCTGCACAAATTGGAGACATTTGTCACACTGCTTTAATTTAGGCACATTCATGCCAATAAAGTGCCTTGCAACAATCTTCAAACCCCTTGATCTTTTTTTTTTTTTTTTTTTTTTTTTTTGCTTTTGTCACATTACAGCCACAGCCTTAAATGTATTTTTTTTTCTAACATGAACACTGTAGTACATCAGTGTAAAGTGGATGGAAAATAGGAAATGGTTTTTGGAACGTTTTACAAATAAAAATCTGAAAATATTTGCTGTGCACTTGTCATACAGCAGAGAGGTCAGGGATGAAGTCTCAAAGATTTATCATCATAAAGTAGAATAAAGGAAGGAACAGCAATAAAGCTACTAAGGTTTTCCTTCTTTACTGAGAGGCCGGGCAAAGAGAGAATCAATCGTAGAAGCAGCCAAGATGCCTGCCGTAACTCTGGAGGAGGTGCAGAGATCCACAGCTGGACAATCTGAGTGTCAAAAATCGGATGCTACACATTTCCCTACAATGAAGCGTGGTGATGACTTAATTCTTTTGTAAAGAGAAAAAACAGTCCCTCCAGGATGTCACGAGGTCTGTTTGTGATTGTTGCAGCCTAAAATTCCAGATTTTGCAGCACATTTTTTAAAATGTTGTGGTCGAAGTTGCACTTTTTTAAAATTATTATCTTAGCCATAACATGGTTTTACAAAGAAGTTGAAATTGCTGAACATATCTTTCCCAACAAAAAAGTATTTTAACATAATAATGTTTAAAGAGCCAATAATATTTTCAAGTACATTCTTGAAATATCTTGCCTCGAACATTAGCTAGAGAGGCACCAGCAACCCTCCTGACCCCACTAAGAGACGAGGGTGTTAGAAAATGGATGGATGGATGAATTCTTGAAATAGCACCCTTAAAACAAATACAATGTGCTGAAGAGTTGTCAAAGTGCAAAAGAAGAATGAAATATTTCCATACTGGTCATTCAAGTTAACATGAACTGTATACACAGAATAAGCAAAGGTGTTTTGAAGAAATAGGGTAAACATTAGTGTTTAGCATCACACATGCTTTCAAGAGACGTGAAACAGAAAGTTAACAAGAGGCCTAAGAGGATTGGTCAGAAAAGAGAGAAATACAGAAAACTTTAAGGTAATTGGTCAGATTTACAGAAAAGCTGTGATGACTGGTGAAAATTGCAAGTCTATGCAAAATTTGTTAACGAGTGAACTTAGCACAGTCAAAGTCCAAGACTTGAAGTCGGTAGACATTCACCAAAACACTTGCAGATGCATTTGCTGCTTAAGTTGATTCTTCAGTTCAGTGTATTGGCAATTTTATGTTTTTATTTAAAAATATGAAAACAATGTATAAGTTTTATTACATTTTACAATTATGCAACAATGTGTGTTTGTTTATCCAACAAAATGCCGATAATGGAGTGTTTGTGATTGCAAATGCTGTGTGTTGCAACTTTGCATAATCTTGCATTTTTCCCACATAGACAAGAAACAACTTTGTGAGCACCAAGCAGGAAGTAGAGAAGCTGATGAACAGGATAAGGTCTGCAGACCAGGACTACAAACCCCCCGGCCAGTGGACGATGGAAGGCTTCCTGTACGTCCAGGAGAAGCGTGAGTCTCCCATCAGGACTCTCGGACTCTCTCACTCCGACTTCAGTTAGAAGTGCGTCGTTTTAAATCCATCCACATAAACATGTCTCCAGCTTTCCCAGGCCACCGCAGAAGTGATCGTTTCACACGAAGCTCTATAATTCATCCTGTTTACGGATTCACTTTGATGCACTCTCAAAAGTGGATGTTTGTTGGGGGTGTTACCACAAATAATAGATTTTTATCAGCAGCAATAAACAAATTTGGATTCATCACAACTTAATTGAATTTCTTTTTTCAGAAGTCCTTTCAAAAAGCTTGTGTTTGAGAGCAAAACAGTTTGCTATTTTGTTTCTCATCTCTCCGTCCCAGGTCCTCTGGGATGCGCGTGGACGCGTCACTACTGCACGTATGACAAAGGAAGCAAGACTTTCACCATGAGCAACACGGAAAACAAGTCAGCCGGGAAACAGGTAGTTCAGCTTAGTTCAGTTTGCTTTCCTTGGGTTGTAGATGAGCCTGATAAAAGCAGAGAAAAAGGGGAAAAAAAAAAACAGAGCAAGTGTAATCTGTGTGGGTGAAACAAAGAGCCTGCTTGTTTCTCCCCCAAGGGAGGAAAAAAGGAAGCTGTCAAAGTTACTCAATTGAATTGGAAAACAAAAGACTTGTTAACTGAAGGAGGGCCTGAAAAAATGTAGACAGATACCAAAACCTTTTAATAAAAAGAAAAGGAAACTTGAGAAGCAAAAATAATTGTTAAACAATTAACTTTTACTGTTTTGTGTGCGTGTGTGCGTGCGTGTGTGGGTGTTCGTGATGTACTAAAACTGTTTCAGGCAAAATAACTGACTCTTCTTCCCCCTTTTGTTTAGACATTTTACTATTTCCATTATTTTAGTGATTTTGAAAGTAGCTTTTTTCGCATATATTGTGACTTTTATCCTATACATTCAACTAAAAAACAAATCTGTTTAAAAAAAAAAAAAAATGTGAAAAAAAACCTAAAGTAACCTGATTGTATATGTCGAAACAAATCCTTTGTTAAAGTTTCTGTGATTTTTTTTTTTCAGCATTAGTCTATCAGCATTCCACATCATCCCTTGTCAATATTTTCCCACTTTGCCTTGCAGAAATTCTGCAAATGTATTAGAGTATGAGGAGTTCCCTCATCCACAGGTTGTCCCAAATATTTTTGGTCAGATTTAATCTTTTTGTTACAATGTTTTGAGACCTTTTTCCCTCGTAAGTCTATTTTCTATGACTGAGAAACAGAAAAATAAAATCCATCTTTCGCTCCAGCTTTCTATCAGAGACCTGATGGTGTTAATTCAACACTGACTAATTTATAAAAGGGTTTTATGTTTTCATCAACCTTGATAGAAACTTGAATTTTATTTGCAAAGAAATAGAGCTGTCACTACCATGTTTCACTGAAGGCATGGTGTGTTTTTATGATTCGGTGTTGCTTTTGTGCAAACCCTACCATTTGAAATTCTTGATCCAAACCTTAATCTTACTTTTGTCAGACAATTACACATACTTAGGCTTTAGGAGATCTTAGCCAAGACTTATAATTTTCTTTGGAAGAAATAACTTCTCTTTTCCAGTCCTACTCTTTAGTCCAGGCATGAGAAGAATGCAGGAGATTGTTGTCACACATGGAGCATAAATAGTCGTAGGAAATTTCTTATCTGAATCTGTTTGGAACTTCTATTTAAACTAAACTTTAAAAAAAGGGTAACATCTGACTGATCACCCTGACGTCGCCTCTTTCTTCCCTTCTTTTAAAGGACTAAGTTATTCTAAGCTATCTCTGTAGTTAAGCTGCTACAGGTTTTGGCTGCTAGAGGACAAACTGACAACTTTTTCTCACTTTCTTCTTCTACTACTCTTTGATTTACACCATAATAGCTCCATGTCATGTCAGAAAACATTCACTGTTAAAAGGGCTTTACTATTTTAAAATAATGAGAAAACTGCATTTTAAACTGCCTTTATTATGTTATCTCTCTGCATTCCCTGGAGAATGTAGGCCCTACATTTAAAGAAAACCTCAAGACTTTTTGGGTGAGGTTTGGGTGAAAAGGTTATAAACAGTTAATATCTAACCTGCTGTAGATAACTTTGGTTTACTTTAAGACAGTCGAAGTGTGCTTTTGTTCTTTGCTTCTGTCAGACTAGCTGTCAGCTGCAGCTTCTGGGACCTGCTAATCAGTATTTACACAGAATGGAGACAACATGAAAGTTACCTTTCACTGGTAAGATATTAACTTTTTATAACCTTTCAGCTGGACCCAGCTTTAAAAATCCTGCGTTGTCTATTCCAATAAGGTTTCCAAAACATCTCCCACCATTTCCAAGTCCAACATGCTCTGTAACAGACTGAAGTTGAAAGCACAGGAGGAAGAAAACAGAGCAATTAAAGCATTCAGACTTCCTGTCATCTGCTGGAGTTGGCACTCAACTTTTTCTGGAAAATATAATGAACACTACACCAAAGTCTAGTTCTCTGCTGTTGTAGTTTTAATGAATTTCAGTGGAGCCCCAAAATAGCAGAGTTAGTGTAAGAATAGCTGCCCAAAAATAGCAAAAATCTATGAATACTTGAGAATCCCTCTAAAAAGTATATATTTTAATAGTTCACACACCAAATATACCTTAATGTGCATTAATATGCACAGTGTTTTAACTTGATGGTTTGCAAAGGCCAGGCAATATCGTGTCAAGAAGCATTGTGCCTACACGTTTCAGCTTCCCAAATTGCATTTTCTTTTGAATATTTTAGATATTTTCTATGATGGAAGCCACAAATAGTTCAAATTCTGCAAATAATTTGGACTTACACAGTCCAGAAAGTCTGTGAATTGGTGAATCCATGAAAACAGAACTGGAAATAGGCAGATAGAAAATATATTTTTCTTTTAAGAACAAAACAATCTCTGTTCAGCTCTTACGTCACTTACTAAACATCTCACTGATAACAGAGAAGACAACTTTAAGGATTGTTGGATTGTCTTCTAAGTGTAGAAGACAATCCAGTTGTCTTCTGTACTCTTCTGTGTGGAAGTTATAGAAGAGTGTACTTACTCAGAAGAGTGTAGTTCTTAACATGACATAGTAGCATTTAGATATAGTACGTTCACTAATAGAGGAAACAAATCTATTATTGAATTTCCGACCAGTCAGGGGAACATCTATCTCGTTTGTGGTCATCAGTCAATTTGCTGTTGCATCTCCATTGTTTGCTATTTGTGATGATGAAAGATCAATGAGTTTTGTTGTGTTGTTTTCTTTTCTCTTTGTGTGGATCTGTTTGTATCGTTCCTGTTAGAATGGCCTCGTCTTGAATCAGCCAGAGACTTTCAAGCTCAAGTCCTGCATTCGGAGGAAAACAGACTCCATCGACAAGCGCTTCTGCTTTGATATCGAAGTGGTGGAGAGGTCCGTGAGACATATCCATGAATTTTTGTTGCTTGCATAGTCTTGGGGCGTAAACAAACTGTGATATTTAATGCTGTTTGCATCACCAAGTCTGTATGGTATTTGTTTTTAATATGTTGAACGAAATGTTGTCTAACATACTGAAATACCAGAGGATTTATGTAAGACACACTGGCAAAGCACTTTTTTTTCCAGTTTCACTTGAATTCCTAAGATCCTGAAGCTGCATGTGGAATGTTATGTTCTCATTATGTGTTGTCTTGAATCTAATGTCTGTTACCTTTTGAATGTTCTGAGTTGATTAACATCTTCAGAGAGTTAATTTTAACCGTGTCAGAGATCTTCAGCACTGTTATTGTCCTGCATGTTCCCCGTGTTCTCCCCAACCCCACCCTCTCCAGCTCCGGTTTGCTTGTACGTCTGCGACATCAGTAGTTGTAGTGTTTTTGAACCCGTTCCATCTTTTGTCTGTGTTCGTGTCACTGTAGAAATGACATCTGTCGAGGAACTCTTTTCAGACCACTTCAGTTTTTCTGTAAAGTCCGGTATGTGAACTGATCGGAAAAGATGCATGAGCTGCATGTGTGCATGTTCATTTAAAACTAATCACCGCACTTGCCATTAAAAACATTAGAAATAATTATAAACTACATACTGCATAAAAATATAAATAGCTTTTGTTCTTACTGCCTGACATTAAGTCAGACTAAACTTTACTTGTTTTAGGTCAAGTACATTTACTATAACTATTTTTGTTTGCTAAATGCCAGAATTGTGAGAGAGATCATTTAAGTATCATTAACATTCTTCCTTCATTTTCTTAAAACTTGTTTCCAAGTTATAACTTCCTTTTCACTGATATCTTGAGATGTTGCTTCAGTATTTCTACACAACATACTTTCCTGATGACACCATCTTTTTTGTGAAGTACGACCTCCTGAAGCAAGACACTCCCTCAACATGATGCTACATTCATGCTTCACAGTTGGGATGTTCTCAGGTTGTAGATTCCCCTCCCTCTTTTTAATCCAAATGTTTAATCCAAAGCAATCCCAGATGACCACAGGAAATGTCTTCAAAAAATCAAAGTATTTGATTAACAAATATTACATTTGACAAGTGCCATCATCAAGATAATGCCATTTTACTCCAAAAAGTGTTCATATCAGAGAAATGGAACCCATCTCCTTCCTGAATAAAACTATAGAAGGACATTCCTATGATACTCATTTAAACAGGTGAATGTGAAAATTACACCCAAGAATAAATCAGATTGTTGAGATCCACAGTTAGGGTTCCTGATATTTTAAAATACTTAAAATACATCTACTGGTGTGTCTCCATTTAATTCGTATGTTATGGTTTAACCTATCAGAATATTGCAAAACCATGATATCATCTTGGCTTCCCCAAAGGCATTTTAATATTTTGAATTTGAGGTGTATAATCAAAGATTCTCTATCAAATCTGTTCTCTCATTATTCTGGCGTTTAACAATTATAAATTATTTTGGAATCCTAACTAATATGAAATAGAAGCAATTTTTTGTGGAGAAAAGTTTGTGTTTCCATACATACATTTACCTGCAATGCATAATACAGTAATAATGCAGCTTATGTAATTTCTAATTATCACTGTCGCTCTTTTACCACTTAAAATATAATTGAAACAAATGGAAACATTAATCACTGATTAAAAAAAAATGATATTTATATTTAACTTGATATATTATGTTGCCCCTCTGGGAAGATTTGCTATTGATTCGTATTTATTAGGCTAATTGCTAATCCCATTTCTCATTAAAACCTACTGTAGAGGAGAATAAGCCTTACTGAGAAGCTTCTCTGCTTAATAACACACCCCTAAATGACTAAGATGTCTGTTATGAAGGCTTGAGATTAACTAATCATGGAGATCCACACTTCAGATAATAGAATTTGCCCATCTTTTCTCTGTGTGTAAATGTGCAGCAGCTGCTTGCCCAGCACTGCTCACCCTTGGTGAGTGTTGCTGAGCAGTTTATTTGCAGGACAACTCATTTATCTTACACTTCGATGCACCGAGGTGCCAGCCCCAGGCATAAGGACAATGCAGGCCAAGTTCCAGTCAGATTTTAGCTCATCCATTTATTCTCGTTATATCCCGAACACTCTGTCACACCTATGGCCCGGCCATAATCAAGCCAGCCGTCTGATTCTGGAAGGGTTTATTTGTCCAAATTACTGGGGATTGATAGGGATTTTCACAGCAGGAAAATACTTTCCCAGATGTTCAGATAAGAACAAAAATATATTATCTTAATGAAATCTTGTGCAATTAATAGCTAAAAGGATTACAAATACATTTATTTTGTAACACAAACTTTTTCAGGAGCTCAGCCAGTTTAATTCTAACATACAAATCCCACAGCTTGTTTTTATTGAAAAAATGTTTCAACAAAGTCACAAATATGAATATTTTCTTTCTTGCACCAATGCAAATCCAAATCTGTCTGCTTAGTAATGATCTTCCTCACTGTAGTAAAGTAGATTTGTCTCCATGCTAGTACTAACTGTCACTACTGGGCAGGTGTTTTTCCAGCATCATTTGATTATGCCACTGCTACAGTTCAAATTAAGAGCAAATAATGTTTGCATGAGTTTTAGATTGGCAGCAGCACATATTGTGGTTGTAGATTTTAATAGTATAGGCAGAGACAAATTTATTGGCACCCCTGTTAAGATGTGTAATTTCTCACGTTTATTTGAGTGCATTTAATTTTTGTAAGAAAAAACATTCAGATCGTCTAATATACTTCAAGGCCAGCAGGTTTTTGTTTTTCATTATTTGCTTCCTGCGCAATATACCCAACGTAGTTTTGACAGGCTACAGAGGAAGTTCTTGGTAAATATCAGCAAAGTTAAAATGTTTACCTTTGTGACACTGGGAGAAAAATAAATTCATTTTATTTTACAATAGCATATGCGATATGGTAAGTGTGGCGACTTGATGAGTCCAAGATGCCACTCTGTGCTGCAGTTCTATAACTTGTGGTCTTCATCCTCATTCAGACTTATTTTTTCACAGCTCCATGCAGTTGTTGGATACTTTTTAATTAAAGCCCTGTAGTGTTGGGAAAGTTCAGTTTAAAAAAGGATTCCCTTGTAGTCATTTTCTCTTGCATAAAGAGTCCAGCCTTACTTAGACATTTTGTTCACCTGTCTTTCCCATGTGCAGCAGAAGACATATACACATATTTCAGGGAAAGATAAACTATTGAGTTACATATAAACTCCTTACTAAATTAAAATAAATGTTTAGTAAATTGCCAGAAATATTTTTAAAAATTATTTCTTACTGACTGGATGTACTCAAGTATAAGTTTACTGGATATTTGCTCATTTTTTTACGTATCTTTCCCAGGGGTGCCAACAGATTTTTGCACACGCATGTTGGGTGCAAAATGTGCATCACTCTAACTTAAAGACATGCAGCTTTTAGCTGGGATTGGATTGTGAAGCACAGAGCCAAGTGAGGACACAGTTTGAAGTCAAGCATTCGCACACGAGCTATTTTAGTAACAGTAGTCCTTTTATAGATGAATCAGCCAGTGTAAACATGGTCCGTCCAAGGGCCCCACTGCAATGAGATCATACTGAGACCAGCTTTTCTCCTAAAACCTTCCAGGCATGGCGTAATGACACTGCAGGCGCTGTCAGAGTCCAACAGAAGACTGTGGCTGGAAGCCATGGATGGCAAGGAGCCGGTGAGGATCTCTGTCAGTTCATCTGTAAAATATTCATTCTGTTCATGCTATTTTTTGGGCTTCAGTGTTTAATTGTTTTGTCTGATCAGGCAGTTGTGTTACCCACTGATTTGTCTGCAGCGCCCTCTTCTGGTGGCTTGAAACGCAAAAGAATTTCACAGAGAGTTTATAAGCTTTGGGGCACTGGAACATATCTGGGTCATTTTTTTTTACATGTAAAAGCAGTGAAGTAATGACTTTCTTCCAAACTTTCTGCAGATTTACAATCTGCCAGCCATACTAAGCAAAAAAGAGGAAAGTAAGTGTGTTTTTTTTTTTCATCTTTTCAAACCCTTTTCATCATTAAACTACATATATTCATGCTTGATAATAAGTTAATAGAGTCACCACACATAAATAAACAAGTAGGTTTCTTTCTTACTTATAGCTATATCTGCTCATTAACACAGTTATTCGGTATTCGCCCACTCAGCTGACACAGCAGAGCCTTCCAGCACAGAAGCTGTATCTTATTAATCGTGTTAGTTTGAGCCAAGGCATAAGGGAAAGCTGATTATTCCTATGTGATATGTAGTTAACCCAGCCACTAATTGACATGTCAATTCCCCTTTTTGTGTTATGTTCCAGTGTATCTTAACGAGGCAGGTTTTAACTTCGTGAGGAAATGCGTTGACCTGGTCGAGACGAGAGGTGAGGCATTTAAATCCCCTCAGCTTTCATGTGTCGAATTACTCGAATGCTACCTGGTCCTGATTAATTGACTTTGTTCATTAATATTCATTCTTGTATAGTGAAATGGCTTGCCATCCACAATTGCAATTAGCAAATTTTCATATTTTGTAATGTTACAACCACACAGTGTTTTGTTGCATCTTTATGCCAGAAGCCAACACAAAATAGTATATTTACTCCATGATATTCATTGATTTATAAATGTTGCCAAATAAATATTTAAGAAGCAAGGTAGCTAACTTTCTAGCTCCAAACTTACTTGGAAAACTAAATATTTAATTCACAAGCTAAACATTTATTGCTATGCTAAATGTTTAGTTAGCAAGCTCAATACTTATTTTTAACTAAATACTTAGACTTGAGCTAAATATTTTGTTAGCAAACTAAATATTTCGTTAGGATGCTAAATGTTTAGTGAGAAGCTAAATGTTTGTTTGCCAGTTAAATGTTTAGCCTCAAAATAAATACTTATTTACAAAGCTAAGCACTTAGTCTTATTTTAGTCTCCAACTAAACATTTGGCTACAAGTTAAATATTTAGTTAGAAAGATTAATATTTAGTTTGAAGCCAAATATTTAGCTGACAAAATAAATATGCAACCTCATACTGAATACTCAGCTCTGAGCCAAATATTTAGTTTGCTAGCTAGATATTTATTTTTAGACTCAATATTTAGCTTGCTAACTATTAAATATCTATTTTGAAACTGTGACATTTATAAATGAATCGATAACTCAAATTTATACTGTTACTTTTTGACTTTACAAAAGACACCCCTTATTGCATTGAACATCATCCACAACACGGTTTAATTTTTCATCCAAAAATAGAAACATTACAACCCAAATGCAGGCTTCAAAAGACATAGTTGTCCAGTCAAACTGAGAAGAGCATTAATCATAAAGAGGTAACTCTGGACAAGCTGCAGAGATCCACAGCTGGTGGTGAGGGAATTCTTCTAACAGTATAATTTTTAGTTGTGCAGTCCACAATCTGTTTCTTATGGAAAACTGGCAAGAAGGAAAATATTGCTTAACAAAATCAATAAGATGTCTCATTTCCAGTTGGCCTCCATAGACTTGGAGGGCACATCAAAGGCTTCCTCTACAAGGCTTATGGAATAAAGTTCCTTTGGGGAGACAAAGCAAAATGTAACTTTTTGGCCAAACCTGGATAAGAACTCTGACTTTACTTCACCCCTGAACACACCTTCCCTACAGTTCCACATAGTGGTGGAAACATCAAGCTGTGGAGATTATTTTCTTCCACAGAGAGAGGGCAGATGGTCATAGTTGATGGCCCGTCTGTTAGAGGCTGCAAAAGACTTGAGTTAGAAGCAGAGGTGCACTGTCCAACAGAACAACACTAAACGTAAAGCCGTACATACAACAGAATGGTTTAGATCCAGGAATATTCATGTGAGAGAATGTACCATGTCCAGAAAAATTGTGAATAAGTCATGAAGTTTGAAACTTGATTTTCATAGACGCTCTCGTCTGCATCCAATCTGAGTGTGCCTCAGCTAGTCTGAGAATAAGAATGAAAAAAAAAGTACAAATACACTCACTAGACATGGTTTTACGGAAAATTTAATCAGTGGAGGTCAATGCAAATGCGCACCACACTTCTCAGATTTTTATATTTTGGAAAAGAATTTATTATTTTACATGCACGTCACATGATATTGGTTTATCATATTAAATCCCAATTAAACAGATTTGACGATTAACCAAAGGAATACTTTTACAAAGCACTGTAACTGAACTTACAGTCTGTGTATTTCATTGAATTAATAATTTCTTTTTTCCATTTCCACCTAGGCATCCATACAATGGGGCTGTATAGAATTGGAGGGGTAAACTCCAAAGTGCAGAGGCTGATGAGCACAGTCTTTTGTAAGTAGTTTCATTTTTTAGTTAAAATTGTAAATTAATCACTGCGAGTTTAGTGCCTTTGCAAACATGATGTAGTTTTTCAGAGTGAGGAAAGAGCTCCTCTCTGTGGTCAGACTGTGTAACTGTCATCTGGGCTCATTTTATCTCGCCCTTACCTCATTAAATTACCCGAGGTAATCCTGTTTACACACATTTTATATACTTGAACAGAAAATGTCACCAAAATCCCTCTAAAGCTCGAGCTCCACCTCAGTAGGGTTGCCCATGTGTGCTTTAGGTTTTCCTCTTGCATCTCTTTATCCATGGAGACAGTCACTATTTTTAATACCCTCTTAAACATCAGACTCAAACGTCAGATCCTGTTGGTTTCATGCTGGCAGATTGGAAAATAATCACTGTGTTGGAGATAAAAAATAAATAAAAATAAAGCTCATTTTCATTAGCTTCCAAGGCACCTGTGGATATGGAGCTGGATCCTGAGATGTGGGACAACAAAACCATCACCAGTGGTCTGAAGAATTACCTCAGGTCAGCTCGCCTCACCAGCTGCATGTCCTTAACTGTCAAGAGTAATCGCTGCCTCCATTATGACTCTGAAAGCACCCTACTGTTGGCCATGCGTTCGGAGCTATCGCTGACTCACACAGGAAGGTGCTGCATTCAGAGGTCCAGCCTCACCAAATAACAGTAAATTATAACTGGACTTTGTTTTCCTCCCCCATCAGGTGCCTCGCTGAGCCTCTCATGACTTTCAAGCTGCACAAAGATTTCATCATGGCTGTCAGTAAGTTCCGAAAAGGTTGGGTTATGTACACCGCTAGAGGTTTCTACACCCTTAAGATCATTTCTTATTTTGTTACAGTAGCATACTCGCACACAGACAGATTTTAGGAAAATCCAGCTTAGTGGTTCTTGGTATTCATGTTTAAAGATAATTTGTAGAAAAATGAAAGGTCTTGAAAAACTAATGAGAAACAAATCCTTTTTTATCTAATTTGCTTACAATTGGCAAACACCTTTGGCTGTTTTTTGTTAAACAGTAAAGTAAAATGAACTTTCTGAAATTTTGTCAACTCAGTAATAATTTGGCCCCTTAACAAATAAAGGCCCTTCTTTACACTTTACTGTATTTCACAGATTTTTTCATCCCATACTGTAGGCATTCTTCAATCACTTGCATGTTGTTTACAGAAATAAAAATGTTTAGGGAGGAATTCGAGCTTGTAGCATTTATGCCTATAAATATTCCATTTGAACTGATATTAATATTGCATATGTCATAAAAGACAGAGCAGAAAAAGTTCCCCTCCCAGGCATTACTTTAATGTTCTGATTCTGGCAAGAATCAAACGAAGAAAAACTTAAACATTTAAACCGCCCCCTTTTTTTAGCTCAGAGGCAGTTCCATGCTGTGATTTTCATCTTTCTGCAAGTCTGAATGGTCAAAAGAAGATATTTAAAGTATAGAAGAATGCTTAACTTGATCAATGAGATCAAATACAGGAAAAATGAATAACAGCCCAAAATAAATAAGGGAAATACTGGATAACTGACAGAGCTTTGGAAAAGTTTCTGATGTTATTGTGTGCTGATTCCTCACATTTTTTTCTCTTTCTCAGAGTCTGATGATCAAAACTACAGAGTGTGTGCTGTTCATGCTTTGGTTCATAAGCTACCTGAGAGGAACAGGGAAATGCTGGAGTTACTAATAAAACACCTTGTCACGTAGGTGTTTCTGTAATGAAGCAATTACACAAAAATGTGACCTTTTGAGAGAAGAAATGAAGATATAAAACTAATTAAACTCTCTTCACATCGGCATGCAGAGTTTCTGCACAAAACCAGTCCAACTTGATGACGGTGTCCAACCTGGGTGTTATCTTTGGGCCGACGCTGATGCGCTCGCAGGAGGAGACAGTGGCTGCTATGATGAACATAAAGTTTCAGAACATAGTGGTGGAAATACTGATCGAGAACTTCAACAAGGTGAGAGATTTTTATTGAACTTCAAACAGAAATCCACCTAATTAATAATTTAAAAACAATAGTTAAGAAAAAAAATGTTTTCATATATGTAATTAAGACTTTTTATTTACTATAAACCTTATACAGCACCCTTCCCAATCACTGAGACTCCCTGGTAAATAACAGTTGCTATGGAGACATGGTGACTCCAAGATGTCACTCAATGCTACAGTTTGGTGGCGTCTTGGAATCATCATATCTTACTCAGATATTTCTTGATTTATAGTATGAAGATTAACTTATTTGGCTGGCATTTACTTTTGTCTTTTGCATTTTGAACTTTACTAAAAGTATTGAGCCTTCCTGTCATGTTATATTCATACGTCACGGAAACAGGAAATTATTTCCTCCCTAATGAAGATCAACATTTACATTTTTCAGTGTGAAATTATGTTCCTCCAATAAAATATGAAACTTTTTTGTCCATTTTTACCAGTGATGCTAATAATGAAGTTAGCTTTTCACCTACTAGTCAATATAAATGTTGTGTAGATTTTTTTTAAGAGTCAGTGCTCTGCTCTGGATCTTCAGATCTTTCACCAGCCTCCAGATCCCAACGTGCCTCTGCCGCAGCCACAGAGCCGGACCGGCTCCCGCAGGAGCAGAGCCATCTGTCTGTCCAAGGGGCCCCGCAAGCCACGCAGTCTTTACGCCCCGACACTGTGCCTGGCAGATGCAGAAAGTGAGTACCAACAAGGTGATTACTTATCACCGCAGGTTCTCACACAGGACGTCAGGCCAAAACCTGTCAGTGAGCTTTAATGTCCCTCAAACATATGCACAGGTTTTGAATAATTACTTTAGGAATTAATTTTGTGGAATTAAAGTGATCCTTATGATAAAATTGTTCTGGCTCTTAAATCAAAAGTGGAGTGTTAAATCGTAGTATCGCAGCAGGTTTTTTATGAGGGCCCTGTTCGCCTGCTTTCTGGTCCCTGCATAGGTGACACCTTGAGCAGCAGTCCAAGCAGCACCCCTATGGGCAGCATGGAGTCTCTGTCATCTCACTCCTCAGAGCAGAACACCTCCTCCAAAACCGCTTCCTCCGGAGCAGGAAGGTGCCTCAGCAGGTCGGACCTCCTCCGCCGGACCCCGTCGCAGCTCTCGAACGGCCCCAGGAGCGCGGCGTGCGTCAGCAGCCCCGAGTCCAGCTCCAGGGAGGAGGGAGGTCGAACAGATGGGGAGTCTGAGGACACTTTCAGCCTGTCCTCAGTCAGCACAACACCTCGACTGTCTCCCGCACCCAAAAAGGCCCCCCACTGCCGCTCTGACCTCAAGCCGGCGCTGCCGAGTCGCTCCATTTCTCCCTCACTGAAATCACTGCCAGGATCTGACGGTAGGATGTTTAGGACACCAATCACATAAGGAAATGTGTTACTATATACTAAGATGCACACACAAACTGCATTTAACCAAATTTATTGATAATTATTGATACTTTCATTGAACAACCAGTGGAGAAAATAGTAAAACCAACAATCCCAACAACAGACAGTTTTGGGAGTTTTAGACATCATTAACTGGAAATGATCATGTCAATTACTCATCAAAATTCTCATAAGAAATTCATGATGATAAATGATAAACAATGCAATACATGTTCACTCCTGGTTGTAAGAGCCCAATAATAAAAGCAGTAGATGTTATTACACACAGTGAAACAAGTTCTGTATTAACTTAGTCTGAAAAGTCAATCATGTTGGAAGAAGCCATTATTCAAAAAGAAACTTAGAAAAACGTGGCTTACACTTTTCAAATGCATTCTTGAGCAAATACCTTAGTTTTTAGAGAGATAGTCTGTTCTCTGATAAGATTAGAATTTAGGTTTTTGGCTATAATTTCAAGTCTACCAAGATATTTACACTAAGAACCAGACCAAAAATATGTTTGTGTTTTTGTAGTGTAAATGAAGTCTGTCGGGAGAAATGGCCAAAGTTACACAGTACAAAGATAAAAAAAAACCTTTAACTCTATTCTGATTTGAATAGAGCTAAAAATAATCTCTTTTTTCACACATGTGTAAACATCTGGTTTAACTACACCTCTTGACATAAACTTGGCTAATTAAATTGCAGAATTAAAAGTGCCTCATTTCCTGATTTATTGCTCCCGTCTGAGTCAAAGGCACATTTTGTGTCTTTGACTCAATTACAATCTGTTATTGTGTGTCTCTGACTCTCAAGGCCAGCGGAGCTGTTCCGGTTCTGTCCAAAGTTTATCAACACTGGAGACCAAAGACAGCTTAAAGCCTAGTGATCACCCCAACCTTCCACCGAAGCAAGTCATCCGCCGCAGGATAGACGCGTCGGTGAACAACGGCTACCAGAGGCCGGGCTCAGTGTAATGAGATTTTATATTCTTTTTTAATATTTCATTAACAGGTTCTGTCAAAAATAGCTTTACCCATGAAATCTTATCTGCCTTTTATCTATTCCTGTGCGCTGAAATGATAAACTAGCTGGAACAGTTCAGTACTTTGATTTATTTAATTGTTTTGGTTGTATATCTAGTTTCTTGATGTTCTTCTGAGTCGGCAAGTGATTTAAAACTTTTATCTGAGCTTCACGAGATATTCAACTGCCAAACTGTTTATCAATTATCCAACAGAACACAAACAGCAATACCCTTATTTCTTAAATCAATATTGTTATACTGGATGCATACATGGTTTTGCAAAAGTCTTCATAACCCTTGAACTTTTTCACATCTTATTACATTACAACTACAAGCTTCATTTTTATGCAGAAGAGAGTAAATGATGAAGGGTTTTCAAAAGTTTTAGCAAACAAATTCACACCAGGTCAGTAAGTGTTAAAATTTTAAAAGTGTCCCCTTTACTCTGTTACCCCTATATAAATCTAATACAATCTTTTTCCCCCAGAAGTCACTTACTTAATAAACAGTCCCTCTTTTTGGTTTAATCTCAGCTGTTCTGTGAAGGTCTCAGTTTTTTGTTTTTTTTTAGAACATTAGTGAAGAAACAACAAAATGAAGAACAAGGAGTACAGCAGATAAGTTAGAGATAAAGTGGTGAAGAAGTTTAAATTAGGATTTATTTACAAAACAATATCCCAAGCTTTGAACTTTTCCCAGAGGTCTGCTCAATCTGTTATTATGGCACGACTGAAAACTAGGGCTTGAAGATATGAGCTTAATCATGATAGTTTGTGGTTTTCTGTACACAGTCAGAGCCCGACAAACACAAATACTGCTCTGAAAAATAACACTCATCTGTTATCAAATAAGCTATTTCCTCTCAGTTACATTAAGCAGTGCAGCTGTACAGCTAAACAGCATGCAATACCTGCTGCTAATAATAGTTTTATAGTTTTCCAAGAACCTGTGAAATCACCAGTGGAGATAATAAACAGAACAGCAAAAGTAACAGTCTTAAACGTACTGTCAACTTTGAGGATTTGGAAACATCATCAGTTAATTTATAATTATTATGATAAATCACGCATTTTATCATGATAATATAACTATAAGCAGGAATAATAATTAGAGAAGCAATGAAGAGGCCCATGGGAATTTGATAGGAGGTGCACAGATCCACAATTCTGATGGGAGAATCTTTTCAAAGGCTGTTGTCTTTTTGAAAAGACAACAGTAGCAGGTGAGTGGCCTAACTGAGACGGGGTAACACAGCTGAGTTCAGTCGGCTTGATCATAGGGAAATAGAAACTGAACTGAGACAAAATAGGAACTGAAGCCAACAGAATAAACGGCCCTAAAAGTAAAAGAAGAAAATTAACACAAATACACAAGAAGTGTAGCAAACATAAGGAAATGTGTAACACCTACTAGACAGTAAAATGAACAGCAAATCTAAATAGCAGTAATAAAACTAATGTGAATGAAAAAATAAAACCAAAACACCAGAGCAACATGAGAGGAGTAATGTAAAAAGGAAAAAAAAAATCAAGATGTTAGAATAAATTATGAAACTAGACAAAAATCGACATAACTACATCTGACTGGAAAGGAGTGAAAGGAACTGAACAGAATGTACTAACACTTGCCTAAATAAAACACAAAGGGAATAATCTAACACACTAACAGGAATAATCTAGAGAAACTATTCAGAAAGGGAAACACGTGAGTAAACTATGAAAACAGACATAGCAGGAAGAGCTAATATCACTAAAACTATTTTAACCCATAACAAAAATTACGAATCAAGAACCCAAAGAAGGATGCCAGAAAGAGGCTGTAAAGGACTTAAGACCGGGATGAACTTTTTGGCATCTCAACAATCATAAACATGCAGCCAGATTTGCAGCGGAATGGATTACATTAAAACAAACTGCAGACCTGAATCCAACTGGTACCCTGTGGCAAGAAAATTGATATTCATTCAGATTTGAATTAAAGTTAGAAATTTTGCCCAAAACAATTATTTGGCAACAGTTTCAGTCAGTAGATGCATCCTGCACTATTCAGATTTTTATTTAAAAAAAAACAAATCAAAATCGTATTTTTTTTAATTTTCATAATTATGCACAATTTTATGTAGCCCTGATTGCATTAAAAAAAGTGTATTGAAGTTTAAGTTTGCTTCGTGATGTAATGTAAAAAAGTTCTAGAGCTGTCGGGGCTCTGAATATTTACAGGGCGACACGGCACCAAAAATCCGCAATAACCCGGTAAGACTGGAGCACAATAGCTTAGCAGCAATTATTTCCGCCCTCTTTCCTTCCTCCCTCTCTCCCTCTGAGTTGTCTGCCTCCTCCCTCCTCAGTTTACGAGCATTGAGAGGTTTCTAAAATCAAATGAGTGCATGTTTGGAGATTTATGTCTTCTGTGCTCTGGTGGGAGGGCTGCCTTTAATTGCGTTCTGCCTGCTGTAGGGTTGATGTGACCCAGCAGCAGTTTGTGCTCGTTCTCCTGGGACAAACAGATTGTTTGACTTGTCGTGTCTGAGAAGCCAGTCACACGGTCTCGAGAGTAGTCTTTCCCTGTCCAGCACGCACCCGGCCTGCCCCTTAAGCTCTGCAGATGACCTTGACTCCTACGATCGGTGTGCTCTTGGTTCATGTGCGTCTGTGTTGCGTGTTTCACCTCGACTCTGCGCCATGACGAAGCTCAGTCTGCCTAGAGGAAGGAAGCCTCCCCTTATATGTAGATTTGCCTTTCGCGTCGCTCTAAACAATGCGAAATGCTGGCCAAAACCAACTGTACAGATGTGATTTAGTCAAAAACAAAAACTGTCAATCTTTCTTTTACGGTTGTATCTTATTTCTATTCCTTTTTAGGGTAGCTGCCAGAGCGCTGCTTTTTGAAAACCCCTCTTCTTCACAATCTGTCCCCATAGGAAGGTAAAACATAACACAATCTACGACATGTAGGCCTAATTATTAACTCTGATACTTGTTTAGATTCACTGCAACACTACCAATTTTTTCTCGACTTTATAGAGATGCCAAGGCCATGTATTCCTGTGAGGCAGAGCACAGCAATGAGCTCAGCTTTCCTCAGGGGGCGCACTTCTCCAATGGTATGAAAACAGAAACTTTTTTTATGTCAAAAAGTGGCACTCACACACAGATATATTTCAAGTATTTGTTTCTGCTTATATTGATGGCTGTATGTCAGAAAGGTCAAGCCAACTTTATTTAAAAGCACTTTTAAAACAACAAAACTGACCAAAGTGCTGAACAGACATCACATAAAAAAACATCAACATAAAGCAAGCAAACACATAAAAGATATTATAAAAATAAAAGTAGAATAGTTCACCAAACCCCCCAAAAAATCTTAATTTTTAAAACAGAAATGTTGTCCTATGACCACATTTTGGCTTTAACAATCTGGAGAAAATTGCTGACTATACTGATCACCAGTAGGCTGCAAAAGGACATTCCTAAAGTTGCTGGAAATTCACAGATTGCCATTTGCATGCACAGCCAAATGGCAAAGTTAAGCAGAAGAAAAACACGATTGTAAAAAGTACACAGCCAATAGGCAGATTCAGAAAGCATAGACTGTGGGTCTATGTGGGTGGTTGCATTCCTCTTGTTAAGCAACTCCTACACCAAAGATGACTTTAAGAATTGCTAGGGAGAAAAATGATTGGACTACACTGTAAATCCGCAAAAATGCTACGAAGTATTTATTTTGTCCAGTTTCTGATGCGAATATCTTAGTACAGTTGAAACAAGACAAAACTAACTAATAAGTAACTTTTCAACAAGATATAGGAGATTGTTTTAGCTCAATAATTCCATAATATTGATTAAAAAAAAAAAAAGAGTCCTAGCTCCACTGGCAGATTTTTTCCACTTATAATAAGGCATTTTCCCATATTATAAGTGAAAAGATCTGCTAGTGACACTAGGGCTGTTTTTAATTGATAAGACATTAAAATAGTTACTTGTAAGTCATTATTTTAAGTCTACTACGATATTTGTACTAGAAACTTGACAAAAAATACTTTGTAAGATTGTATGATTTTGCAGTGTATTGTTTGATGGTATTAAGTCCATCATAAAACATTTTGCATCTCATCCAAAAATAAAGCTCCCTGTCCATGAGAAGAGTGCACTGCAAAAACACAAAATAGACATTTTTATCTAATTTTCAATGCAAATATCTTTGTACATTTTAAATACAACACAACTAACTTGCAAGTAACTTTTCAGCACGACATGGGAGCTTATTTTAATGCAATACTTCTGGAATATTGGTTAAAAAGTTTTACTGGCATTTTTTCACTTATAACCACATGGGGAATTTCTTGTTATAATTGCAAAAATCTGCCACAATATTAAGGAATAACTTACTTAAAACAAGTTCTTATATATTGCAGAAAAGTTTCTTGTAAAACAGTTTCAAGTGTTTGAAGATATTTGGAACTAGACAAAGAAAAATACTTGGTAAGATTTTATGGGTTTATTTGCTGTGTAGTATTGTTCATAATATGACTTACTTGAGATCCAGTGTGAGATTTCCACAGTTGATGATAATTTGGCAAGACATGCTGTAAGCTGTAATAATCTAAATAAATCAAAACTAAACGTTCACATTTGGTGAACATTTAGTTCAAAAGTGAAGTAAATATGCCTCAGTATACAGGCAGACTGATATGCCTGTATATTAGGTGGAGGTTTGAAGAACGGTTTCGTATAACAACAACCCCACAACCCACTATGCATGCTGAAAATCTTAACAACCATGTTATTTTTATTATTGCTTCATGTTTTTTTCCAATAAAGAGATGGCTTGACCCATAAGCAGAGCAGTCAGGTCACTGTAACCTAGTGATTGCAGGTTCTGGTGCCTGTTCCCTGTTAACACAGCCAGCAGAGTCTGCAGCCAAAGGCAAAAAACATCAACAAATGCTCCCCATCATTTACAAGCAAGCTTAATGCTTTTAATTACTCTCCACGGTAATTACCTTCCTGGTGTTGATGATTTGATGCTTTGAGTTTAAATTGTAAAATACACCCCAACAGCTGACTGAAAATAGCAGGCTGACCCTGAATCTTCACTGTGCTTTTCATTACATTTTGTTGTAGAACTAGTACAAATAAAAATACAACAACCTGTTCTTTCTCTGATACTTACAAGTGTTTTCTCTCTCTCTCTGATGTCCTTTAGTCTACCCCTCCGTCGAACCAGGCTGGCTCCAAGCAACATACGAGGGCAAAACAGGTTTAATCCCGGAGAATTATGTTGTTTACCTGTAAAAGAAGCTATCCCTGCCATATTTTTATAACAATGGAAAAAGAACTCTGTGCTCACTGTTAAGTTCCCAATATCCAGTTCCCTGACAGAATTATATTCACTCATCATTTGACATGAATCTCTTATTAATTTTGGACTTGGAGGGACATATTTGAATCGTTTTTTGGGGGTTTTCCAGAGTGAAATGGTAATGCAATATAGGGAGAATTAAGATGTGTTTGGACAGGATAAGAAAAAAGACATTTTACCTTTGCTTTCAAACTTATAAAGCAAAGCTTAGAGTGCCAAAGCACTACTTTGGAAGTATCTCCAAAATTGCTAATGGTAAATTTCAAGGCAACAGTAAAATATCCTTTACTTAGATTGTCCCAGATTCCTCAATATGTCCCAATAAACATAGATCCATCCTACTACTTTGATTAATTTTGAAAATAAAAACTGAGTGCGCAAGTTTGGCTTTACTGTGGATTTTCTTTAATCCATACAGTCAAAGTTGTACATATAATGCACTAATATTGAATATAGTTTCACTGAAGGTCCAGGAACTGAATAATAGCACTCTTCATCCATTCCCATTTTAGCATTTAAAGAGTGAAATTTGCAGATGCTTACATTGAAAAGCCAAATGCCTTCAGGAGAAATGTCTCATGATCAGATGCGGCAAAGACTAAACTCCTTACCAGCAATGGCAGGAACAACTGGAGGAGTTAGAATGAGACTGGATTTATGAAAGGTCTTTTAAAGCCAGAAAAAGTCTTACATGTAACCATCTCAATTTAAGACCTTAAAAATCCTTAAATGTGCCCAGATTTTTAATGTGAGGTTCTAAATTATATTGAGTTTAAATTGTTACTCTTTTTTTTTATTATACTTCTCTTTTTAGACAAATATAAGGGAGGCATTAGGCAAACATTAAACTTTTAGAGCAGTATTCCCAAGAAAACCAAATTAAATCAACAGAAAAAGTTTTTTGTATCTTTCTGGAAAAAATTTACTAAAATTCACCTCTAATATTTAATTTTAACTATTTTATTGTTCTAATATGTTCTAAACATGTCTAATATTTTAGTCATGTTGTTGTTCATGACTTTAACGCCTGCTGTTTTTTTTTAAGTTTACTTCGATTTAAACCTCAAAATTATTAAGACATTCATGCAGATGTGGCTGATCTTTTGACTATTTTCTACCAACATTTGTTTGCATTTTTAGCAGATATTATTGTCAAGGCTTTCGCAAACTATTGACCAATTCTATACTTCCCTTTATGAGATTTTGATGCATTTGTTTGCTCCACAGAGCAATTCAGCTTGGCATTAAAGTCAAATGTAAATATAATACAAAATGACGGCACTGATCTCTAGTATTAGCCTGCAGAATCACAGAACAATCATTTTCCCTTTTAGTTATTTTAATCTCAGAAATGTATCCTATATGAACCCTTTTCACCACACTTCATCACAAATCTGTCACAAACATTTTGATTGATCAAGCTGTGATTTCAAATAAAATATAAAACATAACAGAAAAAGCAATAATGGTTTTGCACCTTAATATCTCTGGACTATTGTTTACCCACTGAAACTGTTCCTGGCTGTTGCCTCGTCAGTTAAATGCTACTGTACAACACCTGCTCATGTTTTTTTTTCTTTAAAATTATATTAAATATTTACTTCTTGTAACTGTTTGTTACAGAATATTGGCACATCAAATATATGTTGTATGTAAAAGTTATTTGTGTGGTCAGTGATACACTGGTGTTAAAGAAATGACAACTATACAAGTATGACATTATGTGTGAAAGAAGACATTTAATACATATTTACTCTTGTCAACATCCTCACTAAAAATCAAAGTGTGTACAAAGTTAAATTTAGTGCTACAGTTTCAGAAAAAAAGATAGAAAAAAAACAAAGAAAAACACAATCATTTTGCTCTTTACGTATTACAAACTTAAAAAAAACAAACAAACAAAAAACCGCCAAAGTAAAATTTTCTCTGGTTTCCCAAATTGTATTTGGGAGAATATTTGACATTTAGCTCCTGCCAGGATCAGGCTGTTCTTTTCCATTTACATTTCGGAGAATGCGAGGTGGCCTTGAACACTTGATGCTGAACTACTACTCCCTTGCAGTAAATGAATTTGCCAGGGCATGTCACGGAAATGATGCTCATTTCCTGAATATGTCAAAATCGGCACGCTTTTTCACACAGTTATTAAGATTTCTTGCAAACATTTAATTTATCCTAAAGAAATAGGTCAGCAATACAGAGTGAATGATCAAACCATCTGTCCAGATACATGTGTTTTATATTTCACTGAGGGATAAACAAGTAGAGTATTGCAAGTATTTGCCCCTCACAAATTTCTTCTGTTTTTTTACCTTTTTGTCACTCATAAAAGTTTGACGTCAGATGAAGATAACAGTAAATAGAAAAAATATTTTTTTAATTAAGAAAAAAAAAACAATGTTGGGTGAAAATCAGTCCCTTGCCAAATGGTTATGCAAGTTGTAAAAAGACTGCTAACAAGCATCAGGTAATCATTCTTTTTTATTGCTTTGGAGCTTTATGACCCCCTTCTTTGCAGAACTGTCTTGAATACATTCAATGTTTTCTGCTACAGAGCCGATTATTTGTGGTTTTCTTAAGCCACCAAGTCCTGAGGCAGAGAGTAGTGTGAAAGTTTTAGCTCCTGAACATCACACTACCACCACCATGTTTGGCCAGTGGGGGCATTGCCTGTTTTCACATAGGAGTAACTAATGGAATTGTTATAAAATACAGCTTTTTAACATTTTTCCAGGTTGATATGAAATTACATTAATATTAGTTTGATCATCTGAAGCTTTTACGTCTGGCAAACAAAGCAAAATCAGAAGAAATCTATGAGGAGAAAATACATTTTCATTGCAGGAATATTTAAACTGAGATCTACATGTTGGATAGATAACCTAAACCTGTTCAACCACCAAAATCTAAATGCTGTGTTAACATGGGATTATGTGTCAAAGTTTGATTGATTAGTTATATTTTTAATGTGAAAAGATTTGATGAAACATTTTTGACTAATGTTACCTTTTCATGAGCTTCACTGGCTTGAGTAAACTATAAATATTCATCATTCTTTAAATGATAAGTCTGATCATTTGTGCTCTGTCCTGAAAATAAAAATGGCTGTTATTTGTGCACATATGCAAGTTGTTTTAGTTTTATTTTTCCATGCAAATATTTGACAATGGGTAAAATATCTCTCCAGTTTTTTCTGCCTGCCCACTTTGAATTTGCACATATCAATAAGCTATGCAGTTGTTCTGCACAATGAAGGCAAGATTTTGTTCTATTTTTTGCAGCTTCAGTACAAAAATATCAGTATTTCAGATGGTTCTTTTTTTTTTTTTATCTAATGTGTTGCTGCAATTGGATAAAACTGTACACAAGTGGCAGAATGGAAATTGTTTGATACACAACAATACACAAAAGATTTAATGACGGATGCTTTACAGGACCTAACACAATTGTTGTCACCTTGGTGGAGATGTGTAAAAATCTTTAAAACTTGTCTATTGTAGCACTAAAATCTCACACAGATTTCTTTTGGAAATCTATTATTTAATTTGACCACATTGATTAAATTGATTAAAAAAAAAAATCTTAATACATCATTTTAATGCGTTAAAATGATGTATTGTACATCATTTAAAAAATGATGTAGATTAAAATACATAATTGTCATTTAAAATTATGCATTCGTGTATTAATTTTTAAAATAGATGATTATAGTGTCTGGTATTTTTTGATTAGCTCTGAGGCCCACCTGTGTTCCTGGGTTCTAAATATGAAATGACAAATAGGCCTATTTTTTATGGTTGCTCTCCGAAATTTGAAAGACGAGAGATCAGATAAAGTAAGGCAAGATATTGCTTAAAGAAAATAGCAATATAACTTAACTTGTCTACATTTGCAGTCAGAGAACTGACTAAACATAAAAAAATTATTTTTACACATCTGTACCAAAAGAAAAAAAAAAAAACAATACTTGTGGAAGACACTGTATTGTGTTTATGATACAGTGCCTGGCAAAATGTTTACACCCTTTTCCGGTTTCATCATGCAACAACCACAACCTTTAATACATTTTATTGTGATTTCATGTCATAGACCAACACAAAGTGGCATCTAACAGCTGATGAAAAATCAACTGTTAGATGATTTTTTTAAATTAACTGTAATTTAATCTCATTATCAATACAGATATTCTGTTGTTCAGAAAACAGAGACTATTGGACATCCAATTCATTTTAACAAATATTCAACCTGAATAAGCTGAACAGAGAATCCATGTCGTTCCATCATATATCAAGCAGATGAATGCATCCACTGTGACAAAAACCACTGACTGTGGGACCAATATGTAAAAACAATGAAATTAAATGATGGCTCTCAAGTTACAAACAATGCATCTGCTCTAGCCTGAACTCACAGTCCGGCAAGGACCGGAATTGCTTGCTCACTTGTCCTTAGTCAAATGTTTCAAGGAGAGTTGCTGCTGAGTCTATTGTCACATTTATCTCAAACAGATGACTTCTCATGGGAATTTTTATGTTGATCTGGAAGCTGAATCTGTTCTCTGCTGCTACACTAGAGACTGAAATTACAAGCCACATCTGCCAGTGTTTTGAAATTAGGGAACATTTCTCCAACTGAAGTGATCAGATGTAGACAACCCCTTTGAATGAGGAGAATGAGCATGATACATTTTTGGAAACACTTAAAAGAAATGTGGGCCTACATGACAGGACACCGCAGAAAAACATGTAATAGGTATGCCGGGCCAATTGGTGGCGCTGTAATACTATCAGAGAATGTCACAAAAAACACCAAACCAGCCATGTTTATTTGTGAAATTGATGTGCATGCAAGTCGTAAAGAGAACTGGAGCTTCAACGTCACCAAAAATCATAGTTTGTGATCTCACAAGACTGAATCCATGTGAACGCATGTAAACAACAAAAATCTTTTGCAGATACACTGAAAATCGTGTCCTTGTGGACACGGCCTTAATTAGCTGTACTTTGCGTGTAAAGTTAAACACGTCTACTACTACACGAACTGGTCAAGAGTGTGAACTGTAATTCGACAAAATGACGTATGGCCCTCAGATTTTTCTGTCACTGTTTCAAATGGTAATAAAAAAAGCAATCAAAGATAGAAAACATTTGGCCAACGTGACCCCTACTTTAGATATCGACCTGCAGCAAACGATTATTATATCTAAACTATAAACTTAAAAATTCTGCACTGTTTCATGTTGGTCTGTTACAGAAAACCCAAATAAAATATATTTAACTTTGTTTTTGTAACATGATTAAAAACTGAAAATTAAACAATCAAGGATATTCATGCTTTTGTAGGCACTTTACATTCATGTCAGTCCATTTTGTTTATCATTTTGCCTTACCTTGAGACATTTATCATAGTTTACACATTTGACTACAGCAGAATGCAGGGTCTGAAGAATTAAGTATTCTGCAGCAGCAATCCAGTCAAAGGCCACCACCACAAAGTCATGATGTTTGCATTACTGCTTCGTGTGGAACAACAAGGGTTTCACCATCCCAGCCAGCACCTTGGGAAGTTGAGAGGCGATGACTTCTGACATCATCTCTGGAAACTCCACTTTCATGCCGTCGGCCTGGATGAAGGTGCTCAGACAGAACAGGTTGACCTTCTTCACTATCTGTCAGAGAGGAGACATTTCTTTTCATTTTTGGTGCTCAATAAGTACGCACACACTGGAGGTGTACTTTCTGAAAGAGCCTTACATCATGCATGGCGTCCATCAGTTTGGTAAGGTGGTAGAACCGCTGGGAGCTGGCCACCATGCCCTTCTCCTTCATGTGAATGGCTCTGGACAGCTCTCGTATGTAGTTTTGTCTCATTTCCTCAAATGCGGCCTGACTTTTCAGACCTTCAAGAGGCACTGAGAGCGTATAAGACAAGCAAGAAGTCAAATTTAAATGCAAATTGTAAATTATAACCATCTGCTGTAAAAAAAAAATGCTTCAGGAAAAGGAAATATATGTGCTTGAATAACATGTTTTTGTTTGATAAGGAAAAATAACTTGACAATAGTTGCTACATTAATCTATTCAAGGTCTAATTTTGTTAAACACTCCTGTTTTTGTTCAGCTCTGCAGTAGTTGGTCTTCAAAGCTTCACATTTCTGAGATTGCAACATTGTGTAGTGGTTGTGTTCGATTTTAAGGGTCCCACCTGTGGTGAGTAATATTATAGCTTTCATGCAGAGGAATTCCTCACGGGTCACTTGTAGGTTGGCAAACTCCTGAGGAATGAACTGGATCGCCAGGCAGAGGTCATAAATTGGGGATCTCCTCATTTGCTCCCTAAAAATTTAAGAAAAAAGTAAATATAGTTTAAAGTGTCTTTTTCAAAATTACATTGATTCTTTTTTCTCTGTTTGAACATCTTGACTTAATGGAATCTGTAAAGCTTTTCAACTTTTGGCAAGTTACAAACACCAACTTTTATGCATCTTTATGCTGTTTAAATTTTTTTGTAAATAGCTCCGACTTAGTCAAACTGGATATGGGTAGAATGAAGACAAATTTTTAAATCTTCTCAGAAATTGTTGCTTTGTTTTTGATCTGGACCTCAATTAGACCATTCTTCATGAACCAATTCTCGGAACCAATTTCAAATGTTTTTCTGCTTTTGCAAGGTTTTCTTCCAGAACTGTGTTGTATTTATCTCTGTTGATCTTTCCGATTACTCTGGGCAGATTTCTTGTCCTTGTTGAAGAAAAGCATACGTCCACCATGATGATGCCACCACTATGTTTCACCATGGTTATGGTTATAGTGTGTTTCGGGTGATATGCTCTGTTGATATTCTGCCCCATATAATGTCTTTCTTAATGGCCAAAAGGTTGAATTTCTATCTTGTCATTTGGTGAGTTGTCTTCTATGCTGACAAACTTCAAACATGATGTCTGGTGACTTTCTTTTAACTAGTGGCTTTCTTCTGGATTTTCTACCCTAAAAGTCAGATTTTTCGAATGCTTGACTAATAAGTTTCCTATCCAGTTTCTCTCCACTGAGTAGACGATCTCTAGTAAAAACCATTCTATGCTTCTTCTATGCTTTGCTTCATACAAAGGGTCTGGATTTTTGGCTATTGAGAAGCAATTGCTTGAGGCATGGTCTCGGTTGAGATTTTACATTGCACCCAATTGCTAACATTTGGCCGTGACGTAATGGGCCAGTTCAGCGCTATATTGGAAAGGAGCTGTGTCGTAAACAACCAACCTACTGCGAAGAGAGAAGTTTAGAGCCAAATAAGCTGTTAACGTTAATTCAATATTTGGGAGTGTGGCCAACACGGACCAAATGACTCCATTCACTTCCTCCATTGCCATTGCTAAACTACAACCATAGACAGACTAGAATTCTAAAACCAAACAGAAAATTGGCTTCATCGTTCATAACTCCACTTTTTGTTCAGTTTGGCCTGGTTAAAATTCCTCCAGAGAAATCCAGCTCAATGGGAGAAAACCCAGATGTAAAACTGAAGGTAGATGGGAATCAATCGAAATTGGGTAGGAAGACAATGGCCTGGCTAATGAGTGTCTGCAGATCCGCCAAAGTTACCATCTGCCTCTTAGCTGCAGCTCTCATACCCTAAATAGCCATCAGTTTTTTTGCTATGTTTCTTGGTCTACCGGGGCCTTTTTTTAATAATGTTCTTTGACAATCCTCTGAGACTTTTATAGAAAAGCTATATTTACACTGCAAATAAATCATAAATTGGTGGATTTACTTACTAGCTGACTTCTGATAGCACTTAGGTTCCCTGCAGTTTGTTCATATAAAATCTAAAATGTCAGACTTTTTCAAGGCACTGAGATATTTACTTACTGGCTAAGAATCAGATCAGGTGCAAAGTATAAATATTCACTGGTGACATTCTGAAAAGAGCGCCACCCAAGAGAGAACACCATCAGGTTCATCCAAGAGTACTGAATTAGAGTCATCTGATCGTTGATGTGAAGATTCCGAAAACCTTAGAAAGAAAGTAGAACACAGAGTCAAAAAACATTAAAATACCTCATTTTGACAACTTTTTCCTACCTCTTAATTTGATGCAACGTGATTCATAAGTGAATCATCACTGCAGGGCATTGGTTTTCATGTTTTGTTGTTCTTTCTGAGATTAGAGTTGAACCCTTCTTGTGACTAATGGGACTCATTTAAGGTTGAGACCTTTAGCAAGGCCTCCCAGAGTGATCCCTATGACAACAAAACCGGCAACCCTGACATGCAGAGAGCTGTTACCTGGCAGGGACTTGGACCACTTGACAATCCACAGCAGCTGTTTTTCGCACAACCTGTTGAGACTATTGAGCAGAAGATGGGGAACTTCAGGTTGTAAGTTGTCGTAACCAGAGTACACAATCTCAGGCTCGATGTTTTCCAGGATGTTAATTATTTGTTGGGAAAGCTGAAGCTCATGGATGCTTGGTACACAAGACATGGAGGTCAAGGCCTGGCCATCTCCGGACATGGCCAAATGGGACTGGAACATCAGGGACGGGGCCAAGCCTAAGGCCTTCAAGGCTCCAAAGCGCTTCAGTTTCCTGCCTGTGACACAAATATAAAGCTTTATCAAATCTAATAAGGAAGTACCCCAAGTAAAAATCGCACAAATTAACTTGTAAAATACTTGGGTGTAAAAAAAGTAATCCAGTACAATATTAGAAAAATAATGCAGTGGTGGTATTATTTGTAAATGTTGTGATAATGATATTAATTGGCGTAAATCTACATGTAATCTGTCAAGTACTGCTGCAGGGAGATTCCATCCAGCAGGCTGAACATTAGATTAGAAGGCGAAGTTTGAACTTGTGACTCTTGGAATATGTTGTATTAGAAAAAAAGTACAATATTTCAAGCACTTGAAATATTGTACTTTTGTGAGATTTGTGATGTTGAAATGACTATACTTTTGACATAATGTACCATACCTACAGTGAAGAATGATGGTGGTAACATTATGATCTGGGGTTAATTTTTGTCAGATGAAACTAGGTCTTCTAGAAGATGAAGAGTGATTCAGTTTTCAGCATCACCGTCATCAGAGATGCATTGAAATCACCAAAATAATGGCTTCATCTTAAAAAAATTAGTTTTGGAACGACATCTGGAGAAGCATTGGTAGGGAACCCAAAGATGGCTTTGGACAAGAAATTTCGAGAACTTTGCCAGGTCAAGATGTGGAAGGCTGATGGAGTCCCAAAGACTAAACTTTGAAATTGAACCAAAAAATGATCAACAAAGTTTGAAAATAATTGATCTTACTCTCAATTTTTTAAGACTCAAAATCTTGGGATTTTAACAGGGGTGTGTACACTTCTGAGTTATAATTTAGGTATTGACATAAACCTAAAGCTTACAATAGATTTGGTCTTTTCTGAAGAATTGACCTTGAACAAAAGATTGAAACATGGTGCTTGAAATGAATAATATGGAGGTGTGGTAGCGGTTCGATAACAAATCCAATGAAATCCTACCTCCAAGCATCATTCCTGCTTGATAACACTTTCTGAGGCGACATGCAGGGCAATTTTTTCTCCGAATTTTGTCCACAATGCAATCATTTCGCCCAGCGCAGAGATAGCTGTGATGGCCTGTTGAGGGGAAAGGCACAGACAGACAGTACAACCAATTTTAACAGTGCTTGGTTTCTAAATATATAGGGAACCATGGGTGGTAAATGATGGATGAGAGAGGAGGGGGGCAGTATTGAACGGGCTCTTGACTAACCACTCCAAACTCAGGCAGCATTCTAAAAGACCTAAAGAGGCAAATTAGATAGAGGCAAGGCTGTGAGGACAGAGTGACATGGCCATGGTGAGACATAGTGGCTCTCACTATATCTTGCACTGCAAGATAACAAAAAAAGTCCAAGATGAAGAACATGGTGTACACTGTTCGAAGTGATACTGTTTCTAATAACCTTTAACAACTACCATAGAAGATTGCAAAGTGTTTGTGAATGACTGGGTTTTCTGTATGAGTCAAAATCTTAGTTTCAAGTTGTTTAGACTACAAGATAATCAAATAAATAAATGTATTACATGTAGCTGGGTGTAATTAAACAACCTGGGTAGCATAAAAGGAGTATGGCTCAAAGACCATCAGAGGTTAAAAAGCATCTAACTGGCCCCAAAAAAGATATGTTGGAACATTGTTACAAAAATTTTCTTTGAAAACTTTTACTGTTGTAGAATTTCAAATTTTAAATCTTCTCAGATATGGAACATGATGAAGGCTCTTAAAGCATTTATCACTTACCAAAAGACGCTTAGTTTATGCTCTCTAAATAGCTGTTGGATCAATGATGGTGAACCAGTTTGTTGTGTTTTAGAAAAGACTAAAGGTAGCGTCATCATTGGGTGAATCGCCACTTTAAATTGAAACAAAATGCAGTGTAATATTTAACAGTCAGTAGTTTGTGTTTTTTACTCTAGTTCACATTGGAGAACAAGTTAATACAAGCACAAGACAGTTTTAGCTAGTTAGCATACCCATCTATCTAGTTAGCATAAGCTATGGCTAGCTATATAGTTAACATTCACACAGACTAAATAATGTGCTATTCTGTTATTATTAATATGCACTATTTCATTGTTTGTAATTAAAAGACTTATTTAGACAATGTAACATTCTTGTTTGAATGTTTCTGATTCATAACATTTTTAAAGAAGAATTAAGCTAAAACAGAAAATCATTCATTTTAACCCAAATATTTACCTGGCCAGTAATCTATTCTAACTGGTGTAGCTATATCAATGTGACATTTGTGACTTTATCCCATTTTTGGGTTGAAAAGCAAACCCAGTGTGATGGCTGAAAACCATAACCAAAACATTTGTGTTAAAGCAGAGCAAGATAATTTCATTGATTTAGAAATGGGTTAGTGAAACAATCCAAATTAGGTTGTTGTTTCTTTATGTGTGGCTACTTAATCAAGTTGCCACTAAGTTAACGTTATATGAATTTATTAAAAACTAATTGAAGAACAAATTCTTGCTATTTTTTCTAAATATAGATGTGAAGAAATAAAATTGGTTCACTTATCTAAAGTTTTTAGGCTATATGGAGTAACTTTATTTTGTCTCTGTTCTTGTTATGAATTTCAGCCTGGAGCAACTTTGAGCATTTATGTTTGTAGTATGTGTTCACATGGCCTGATCAGTGTCGAACGTATGACAATAAGGAGATTTAAATAACACTCTCAAAGAACAAATTTAGACATTTCTCACAAAGTAAAATGAATTGCTAATCTTGTAATGAGGTTATTTTAGATTGTGTCATATGTTTGGTATCATTCTAAGAGTCCTATATAGCCAAAGCAGTTTCACTTGCTAAATATCTGAATATACAGTAGCCTTCAAAGATAACAGTGTTACCAAATGACATCACTATCATTTTGTAGATATGGTTAAAAATAGGCCAAGAAATCTAAGAAGTAATGGTGGGAAAAACAACAATCTTAAAAGTAATCTGTATGTGAGATTATAGTAAACTATGTTTTATATGTTAGGAATAGCAGTAACTAGCAGATTACTTCCTGGTTGATTTTACATAATGGTTTTTAATGTGTTACTTCCATATGTTTTTCTAAAAAATGTTTATTTTAAAAAAAAAGTGTCTTCAGTAACAGGCCGTTGCTTGTTGAGATCAGCATATTAGAGTTATAATATCACATTAGTCTTAATTAATGTGAAAATCTCACAGAAATACCATTTAACCACAGTATCACATCAAAATTTATAGATCATTTTGTAGTTTTTTAATGTTAGTGACTAGTAGAAGCATTTGGTTTTCAAACACTTAAAGGACACTTTCTGAATTAAGAGAACATTCTGAAGCACTTAAACTGTTCAACATTTTACAGCCCACCGTTTTCCCTTTCAGGATTATCCCAATACAAACATGTAAGAGTGATGTCTGGAGGGATCAACATTTTAGAGAATGGAAACCAAAATAAGTAAAGTAACGCAAACTTAAATCATGTGCTTAAACAGATCTGGCAGTCAGACATTTGGATTTGTTGCTCACCTTCCACTGCCCTTTTGAAAAATACTTTACAACTCCCACACGTTAGGACTCCATAGTGGCAGCCAGATGCTTCATCACCACAGATAACACACATTCTCTGAGGCTGCATCCTAGAAAATAGACCAAATAAGATTTTTGATGGAGGTTTGAATATATCAAGGGCCAAAACTGCTACAAGGAACAAAATGTATGTATGTGATCATTTCAAAAAATAATCCTCAATATATACAATTCATTTAAAAAAACTTAAATGGCTAGATAATGTAATAAAGTCTGAAAATCATTGAGCATTTTTATTCGTGGTTAAAAGCATATGTAACTATTTAAGTATTTATTTTTTCATTCTTCCTGCCTTATCCTGAAAAGTCAGTAGGTGGAGCAAATATGACTAACCAAATATGACTAAGATGATTTGCCAGCCAAGTTGCTGGGCAAATTAACCAATTAGATGTTAGTCTTTTTTTTTACTAATGATAGTTTATTTATTCAAGTTCAGTAAAAATGGAAATTATATATAATAAAATGAATTAGTTTCAATATGTAAATGTTTAATATTGATACTTTATACGTCAACACGTTTAAAAATATTGATAATATGTATTTAATGTATTCATTATATTAACTGTTAAAAAAACAGATAAATACATGAATTGATAGTAGAATTTTTGCTAATTTTTTTTAAAAACATTAGTAAGTATTTAAATATGAAACGAAATCAATGTGTTCATGTTTTTATAGAAGTACATATAAATATTTGGTATTAATTTTACTTAATTAAGTTGAAACATCATCGACTTGTCTGACGGTATTTTGTATCAAAGTCAGTGGGCGGGACTGATATTCTTAACGTTAAGATGATTGGACGTTGCAGAGCAAGTTTACCAATCAAATGTTAGGCTATGTTTGATACGTAATTCTAAATCAGCACAGAAATAGAAAATAAATAAACGAATACAGAAATAAATACACTTGGATTCCAAATAGAACG
Organism: Girardinus metallicus; assembly: GCA_903067095.1. Classification (NCBI taxonomy): domain Eukaryota; kingdom Metazoa; phylum Chordata; class Actinopteri; order Cyprinodontiformes; family Poeciliidae; genus Girardinus; species Girardinus metallicus. Next base: position 123,269 of record CAEGAE010080251.1, on the reverse strand, counting down.
TATTCAAAACTTAATATTTTGAATCTATCAAAAACATATTTTAAGTTTTTCTTAACTTTTGTATAAAAACATATTTGAAAAATAATTTCTTGATTGTATTTTTGACTCCAGATATGAAAGGATTTTTATTTTTGAATAATAATGTAATGAAATAAAGAAAAAGTTTCAAAGTTGGGGATATTCTTCCCTTTTCATTACTTGTCACACTAAACTATTTAGCATTGAATATAAAAAACAAACCAAAAGAAACAGTAACGCTACATTAGAAGATGCATTACCCTGGAAAGGTGGAGAAAGGTGAAGGGTTCCTCTGGGTCTGGGTGTGGTTCTGGATCCCTTCGTAGCAGCTGGCTGGAAAGGCGTCCGACTCGGTCATAGCTGTGGTGTGGAGCCAGTACGGAGGCTCAGAAGTGGGGGTTTGGATCTGCCACCGTGGAGTGGCGTGAGGCGCGGGGGAATGGGCGGACACAGCACACCTGGAATCGGTCCTTCCGGAGTTCCCCAGCTGCTCTGGCTTGGTCAGCTCTATGAGAAAGTTGGGAGAGCCCTCCATCCGTGACCGGGGAATCACTTCCAGCCCCAGGTGTTGCTTGCTGTCGGTTTCGCAGCAGGTGTCGAGGGTACGGATCTCAGGTGATGCGTCAAACTTCGGACAGGGGGTGTCCATAATCACAGCGGGCTCCTTTTCGTCTTTAATGAACTTGAAAGCCCCAGGTGTGGAGGACAGGCTTAGATTTGCGGCACTTTCCGACAGAGATGCGCTGGTCCTCTGAAGTTTAACAAATTCTTCCCAGGGAACACTACCAGACTTTAAATAGTCACTGTTGCTGTCATAAGACTGTTTTGCAGAAACTGACGCCTCAATAGAATTGCAGTCCTTATAAACCGAGCAGTCCCCACTCGAATTTAAGCCATGAATCAAAGGGTCTAGGCTTCCCAAATTACGCGCGACCACTTTGACAGACCTACTGTATCCAGCATCAATCAGGTCGTTTACTTTCGAATCGGGGACCGACGTGGTGCTGACGGCTCTCGTCTTTCCGTGCATTTTGTTTTCCATGAGTTTTCCTTTCTTCCCTCTGAAGCTCGAAGAAGCGTCTTGAGTGCGCCCGCAGGCTGGATGTTACAGCGTGATAAGAAGCAACTCAGAGACCTTCCTGTAATCCTCCTCCCTGCCTGTGAATTTGCCTTTCACATGAACCAAAGGCTCTCTGATACTTTAGAAGTTTCTTCCACTTGTTTGTAAGATTAAAAAAAAAAAAAACTTGTACTGGTGTACTGTGTAAATTAGATCGCGTTTATATTCTGTTCACAAAAATGAAGCACAGTAGATCGACAAAAACAACATATCCTTCTTCTGGACGTTGGTGTCATTTCTAATATTTCCTATAGTGATCCAGTTGTCCACAGGACTTACCAAATTGGGGAAAAAAGATCCAAAGGTTTGTGTAGAGTACAGTCCTCGTACCTTAACAGCAGAGCTAGAAAGTGGCATTTCTTTCAGGAGACTTTCAGTGTCAAGGGCCATTAGTCTCCACCCTACAGATCAGGAAAAAGTGTAACAGGATGCAGCAGAGAGGTGTTACATGATTAGAAATCAAAACTGTCACAGTATCTGGGTGAGAAGAAAAAAAACAGGATAATGTTTAAACAGATCATCCTCCCCTTTTTAGAGGGGGGATAATTTTCCAACTTTAAGGATTTTTATGTCAAAAAATATTCACAAGTTCAAATTTATTATGAATCTGCAGTAATGCACACTGGCTCAAAAACTATCCACACAGGCTCCAATATAAATAAACATCTCAAAGTATCATTTGGCTAAATTTCCCTTTGCAAGTTGCAGAGAGGGTTCATATTTTATTTAGGATTAAGGTGAAGGCCATTCCAAAGGTTTACTTTCAGCCTGATTTATCTGTTTAGAACTGAGTTTTTACTAGCAAGGACCACGCCACATGAATGTAAAGACTTAATAAAAGAAGGAGTCTGATGGATGGACAAATGAGGATATGAGTCATGTGAGAGCTAAATGAATGGAGTCTTGGGTGAAAACTCTGTGTGGGAGTCCAGTCTTCAGGAAGTAACTTTTCTGAAGTCTGCTTAGTACCCACCACTCCTCCCAGATGAAACAATAAAGAGTTATTGGGACGTGAGAACAAGGTAGGGATGAAGGGACTGGTGCTGCGGGAGCTGCAGTATGTAAGTTTTATTAGAAAGAATGCTTTTTACATATTTGATACAAGTAAAGTACAATCTTAGTGGTCTTAGCGCTGTCAGTCACTCTCATGTTCACCTCTTCTCCCTTGCTCTCTGTTATGCAACAGCTGGTTCACCACAACATAGCCTGCCACAAATGCTAAAGGTCACTGGGATGGCCACCGAAAAACAGTGCATCTACTCACAAACATGGTACTGGCAGCATAATGGTGAGGAAAGGTTGTGCTGTCGGTGGTTCTTACACAATGTGTATGGAAGGAGGACTACCTTCATAAACTTCATGTCAAATCAATCCCTATATAGTCAATAAGTGGTCACAGTCGGGTGTTATAACAGTGTTGCACAATCAAAACTTGTTTTAAAGCTAATAAAACAGGCAAACATTAATATTCTGGCCTGTGCTGAACCTGCACCTTGTTTCAATTGTATGGTGTTTCAGTCAGGAAAACAGTTAGCCAAAACATGCATTCAACTTGTATCCTGTTTGTACGTATCTGAAGAAGAGGTTCAAATACATAATCAAAATCCCCAAATTCCATTCATGATTATGATGTGCAAATGAAAACTTCTGATTTGCATTATTTTTAAAATGATTGGGGTGTTTATTCACTTAAAACTGTAAAACTCACTCTTCAGTTTGTCATTAGATGCTTCCTTCTTGCACTTACATTTCTTCAATGTTGCTTAAAGCAAAAGATTTTTAACTGATTTTAAAACTAGAGACATATTGAAAATTTTGTTTTCCTGTTTGTCATATATTTCTTAGGGGAAATGTATTCTAGTCCTTCTTTATCTCATTTCACTCATCTAATTTACTTTTCTGTTACCCTAGTTAGATAGCAGAACAGGGTTTTACTATTCAAGTTAATCAGTCCAGTCTGACTGTTGCTGATGCATGTGCTCATGATGTACACGCAGTCCTTGGCCCTATCTCCTGCGTCATGTTTTAGACGGGGATTCTCATGCAGTGGCCTACATAATTCTTGGATAACAATGACACATTCATATCTGCAACATGCACTCTTCGGATGTTGTGATGGCCTAGATTTTCTTATCAGACTTTCTTCTCAAAATGTCTAATTTTGGATTAACTTCTGCCACTAATATATGTCAGTTATGTATTTTTTTACCTTTACAATTCACCACATTATTGCTAATCATTTTTATCTTTTGCTTTTATAAAAAAAAAAATTCATATAAGTTTTTCTCTGTATTGCTTCGTTTTATAGCTTTGAAGCTAAACTATGCTTGTAGTTTGCATTCTTGTAAAAGAAGCAGCCTGTTTCAATAGTTTAAAAAAAAAATCATAACCCATCTTTATTCCATGAAGCGAAGGTAATCAACATTGACGATTATGACATTCATTAAACAGCATGCTCAGGTAAACCTTCACTTTATTGCAGTACAATTTTAAAGTGTAATGACTCCTCTAAACCTCGAGCCAAAGCTCATTAACTTTACAGTTCTATTAAATAGAAAAATTAAAGAGTAATTATTACCAAAAAGCTCTGTTCTTACTTCTGGATTGCATGAATTGCAGCCCAAACAGATATAATCAAACTAATTTCCTTGTTTTACATGAACACCTCACTTGTCTACAAGACTTCATCAAAAATGGAACACAAAATTGCATCTGTAAAGTCATTATTTGCTAACAGTCACACACCCAGAACCAACAAAGGGAAAATACACTACCTTAGTGCCACCATGTGGTTAACTGAACAGATACAGATAAAGAAGACTGAGTTTCCTATTTAAATGGTCATAGTTAAGCCAAACAGTAATTCATAGGCCAGGAAACAGAACTTAATACTGTAGTTTTAAAAACTTACCTGTGCAACAGTTATATGAGACTGCATTATGTACAACTTATCTGTTTCTATTAAATACATGTTTTTAAGAAATGACATCCCCTCTCTGCTCTTCTTTCTGCACAACCTCTCCCAGCTGCCTGACCAGATCGGCCAGTGTGTTTAAATCATGGTTCCCTCTCTCCAGCAGCTCGTAGCGAAGGCTCGAGATGTCCTGTTTGATCTCTCTCAGTTCACCTTTGGGTCAAGTAAGTTATGTATTTATTCACTTTTTGGCAATTCCATGATCTAGAGATTAAAAAAAAAACAACAACAGTGTTTCCTGGACACATACCTTCGTTCACTTCGTCGTTATCTTTATCTCTCTGTGCTTTAAATATGTATCTTTTGATGAGGCAGTTCATTACTTTCTGCAAAAAAAATAAAATAAAAAATGATTCAATTATTACATTAATGACCCATCAGCTTGTTTAAATAGAATGATGGTTGGGGTGAAAACATGTAATTTTCCTTTTGATTTGATAAACATGCTTAATTAAAAAAAAAAAAAACGTAATGTATGTATTTGAAACACTGGTTGTTTCAAATACCTCTTTTCATACATATTGGCACCCATGGTAAAGTTGTGTAAAAAGACAGTTGTCTTTTTGTACAGTAGCAAATATAACATTGATTCTTTTTTTAATCTAAAATTTAACTTGAGTTATCTTACTCAGTACAATGTGAGTACTGCAACATTTTGATTAAGTTTCCTGGTATTACACAGAGCTTCAGATTTCCCTCCAATCCAACAAGATTCCCATGGGTTCAGGGATGGAAAAAGGCCCATAGCATCTCAGATCCTCCATCATACCCAACGGTGAGCATAGGATGCTTTTGACACAATATATTCACATAATATTCCTCAGTTTCATCTGAATGGCACATTTTGAATAGAGGCCAGGATAAATTAATTCCTGTATCGCATATTTATTCCCAAGAAAAATAGTTATGGCTTACTGTTTAAAAGTTGCCAGATACTTTGATAGCCTAAAAATGTAAAGTATAAATTGCAAAACTGCTTCTGTTGTATTTATTTTAGAAGAATTGTTAGGGGAGCCAGCTGAATTTATTGAAAACACAATTTTAATTTATACTACTACAATAAAATATTATACTTTTGAGACTTTCTACACACCTTTCTACCAAGAAATGTGGATGCTGTTTTATGAAGTTTGCTAGGAAACACACTAATATTCAGAAAATTAGACGCTGAGCTAATTCTTCGTGTATGTGTGCAAAATATCAAATGTGTAGTGAAGAAGAAATGACCATCTGTAGTCAGGCAATGAAAAATGCTTTACTTGATGACGTGTAGGTTGAGCAGATGAGTCCTCCTTCCGTCCTCTGTGTTCCCTTAACTGTAGTATCAGAAAGAATGAAAAGCAGAAAATAAGACTTTTATTGCACCTTAATTGAATTTACAGAACTTTGTAACATCTATAAACCCAGAGCAAAACCAGGGTACTATTTGACATTAGGCAAATTTTGATTTGCCTAAGGTCAGGTATGAAGTATGTCATTTTGCAGAAAATGTCTTACATTTTCAAGATCCGTGTCGTTGTTTGAATTCTCTTTGCTTTTTCTTAAAGATCCAATCAATGTTTTTATCCCGAGTAGGAAGGACACCACAGATTTGGGGCTTGGTACGAGGTTGAAGGGTACAGGCAGAGTGCTGCCATGCTCAAAGTAGGAAAACCACAGCTTGGCTCGCGCAAATTTCCACTCCACGTCAGAATCATCCTGAAGTATCAGATAAGAGAGGGCACTCAGAGGTTAGAAGTAAAAAAACCATGAAGGACGGATGAATATTTAAAAAGGTTATGGATTGTACTCCACGATAACACGTGAAAAACAAAATCAAGCAGTAATTAAAACATGTGTGGTGTCTCAGGGGTAAAACACAACCCATGTATGGAGGACTTAGTCCTCGTCCCCACCTTCACAGGTTCAAACACGGCCTGTTGACCTTTACCGCATGCTTTCCCCCTCTATCATTACCTACTTTTCTCTCTAACCACTTTCAGATAACGGCTGTTAGAGCCAATAAAATCTTAAAAAAGCATGTTGTGTTTGAGTCATACCTCGATTTCCTGGAAGGAGCTGTTGAACATGGCTATGAGCATGTTCAGCAGAACAATCACCATGATGATGTTGTACACCCCATACAGAACATAGCCTATGTTCTCAATGAACTTATGGTTGATGTTTAATACCACAGATTTTACTTCTGACAGTCCGAAGATGGCCCAGAATAATGTTTTAAAACTTTCTTCAACCCTGGAGGAAGAGAGAAATCAATAATAATATACAAACTATTGTTGCAGTCTGTATGTGTGTGGCACTTACGTTGTAAAGGCAACGTTGTGTTTGGCTCCAAGGTAGTATGAGTATAGATCGAACATTCCCACCATGAAAGCGACAAACACCGTTATGAAAATCACCATGAACTGAAAAATGTCTTTCATTGTTCTTCCCAGAGAGATCTGCAATGGCCCAAACCTCTCGTTGGCAGGCAGGATGTAGGCAATACGGGAAAAACTCAGAACGATGGCAATCGCATAGAGACCTTCGGAGATAAGCTGAGGGTCTGAGGGCATCCAGTGAATTCTTGCTGAAAATATATAAAGATGGAGAAGCTTAGGTGATGTAATCATTCAACCTATGTATTTTACTATATTTGTAAGAATAGGAAACTAATGAAAGACATAGTAGCCCCCAAGAATTCAATGGTTTATTATATATTAAATAAAAACAGAATATCTAAATGTGATCAATTTTGGATGGATACATACCCAGCTGAAAATATTGTACCTCAGATGGCAAGGTCATGTTGAATGGATGCTTATCAACGTAGCACTGTGCAGAATGTGCATGCCAGAAAGCCATTAATCTTGCGATGAAAGAGGTAATAAAAATGGCCAAAATACTAAAATCCAGAAGGTTCCATGGTTCTAAGATGTACTCCTGGATGTCCTGTGACCAAATATCTTTACATTCTTCCCATATCTTACCTGTAGGGGGGACAAAATCAAAATTTGTTGTGCTGAGAGTCACATACTTCTTTTAATTTAAACACTATATACCATGACAATGAACAAAACAATAAAGCACAATTGGGAATTCATCCTGAAACGTAGAATGTATACCATTAAAACATTTCATCAAAACAAGCCACATGGCAGCAAAAAAACAGTTTTTGTGGTTATTTTATAATTCCAATTCTTTAACACAAATAAGTTTTTAATGCAAGATGATGAAACAACATACAATTATAGCGAATTTGTGCAAAAAAATGTACTTATGGCAGATTTTCTCTAATTAAACGCAGACCTAATAGATGGATACACCACAATGCATATTTCATTTTCTTTAGCAAGATACAGAGAAGCAATACAGTTTTTGTTCCCATCAATAGAATAATACAAGAAGCTTGTTGATGGCTCCAAAAATACATTTTCTGTATTTGCTAGAGGACAAATCTTTATAAGTGAAGGTACGGGTACTGTTGAGCCCGTCTGTATATTTTGGTGGAGATACAACTAGTATTAGATTTGAATTTGTACGCTAAACTATTGTTTTTAATTCTGATAGGCAGTATACCAGTAATCTTAAAAACATTTTGTCAGGTAAAATGTGTCTAAACAATACCTATAACCCAGAAAATGATAAGAATCTCCATCCAGGTGAAACGGGTGGTCTTCATCCGGAAAACCTGTGAGGGGTAATCGTGGGTGGTCATGTTCGGCAGCAGTGACGTTCCTGCAAAGCGGTCCGCTGCGTTTAGAACCAGCAGACAGAGGAATATGATGAAGGAAGCTGCATGAGCCACAAACTTCAGGAAGGGTCCACGCATGAGTTTCCCCAACTGCGATAAAAATGTCATTTTGAGAAGCATCAATTTACAACAAAACTGTAAGTACTTCTTATTAAAAAAAAACAAAAAACATTCTACTAGTTATAATAATGTGTAATAGGGTTAGAAACTAACCTTACTTGATGGTGCTATCCAGTAAATAAAAGCTAGGACAGGTAACCCAACAGCTACACCGAAGACAAAAAGAACTTTAACTGCAACTGTTTGCTGATGCAGTCCAGTCAGGTTCTCGTACCAGATTGATCGAAGATGCTGCTGGCAGTTTGGATGGGCCACGAACTGCAAAACATGAGGCAAATGTTTATGTTGATCCATGCATTTCCTAGAAGTGTTATGAGGTAAAAGAAATTAGCACAAAAAAGCACATCACTACAGTGATTGATTTCACTCCCCCCCAACCATCACTGGCACTTTCCAAACACTCCGACTGAATCTGAGTTTTTGTGTGAGAAAGAATAGGGAAGGCTCGATCTCTAGATGTGCAAAGCACACGAAGTACGGTTTTGATGTAGGGTGGCTAAAAAAATGCACACCACACTTTTCAGACTTTTATTTGTAAAAATGTTGAAAACCTTATCACATTTCCTCACACTTCACAGTTATGCATGTCTTTGTGTGGCAAAAAGACAAAATTTGAAGACACTATGTCAATAAGCTCATTAGGTTGAAAATAGAAGTGAAAAATAAATTGCATGTTTGAAAAATATTTACCTTTTTGACTTCATATTTTATTGCCAGCTTTAACCTGATCAGGTTCGGTTTGGCAGAGGTTTCCGTGTTAGCAAAGGATTCCATGTCACCATTTAGGACAGCCTCCACTTCCTCCGTGTTCCGACACAAATCCAATAGTCCCACCACAAAGTCCTTACACTGCATTGACAATTTCTTGTAGTCATTCTAAAACAGGCAAAATACATTTTCATTTAAGACATAGTATGTAGAAATTATACTTTGGACGAGACCAGAAATGTATTTTTGTACCTTGAACTCTTTCTCAGTGTTAGCCAGAACAGCGAGCTCATTGCTCAGCTCCAAAGCTGCCATCACAGGATCCTGACTCGAAAGGCAAAGATACGCTGGGCTTGCGAGGCCTTTGTAAGCACTGATACGAGACTGAGAGTGGCAGAAAGTGTCCAGCCTCTGCTGCTCAATGCAGGCCCTGCACTGACAGAAGTAGTCATGGGGACGCTCTATATGGGCTCCCCTCAAAAGTAGCATGTGTACTATCTCGTACTCGTGACATTGAGAAGCCAGGATAATGGGAGTGATGTCATGAGAGAAACGCGTGCCATCCTCATCGTAGGAGAAAAAATCGTCCCGTGTCTCGTCATGACTGGGGTTGTTCGTCAACCTCTGACCATCTGCAAAGGCCTCGTGGCTTAGAATGGCTTCCACTATGCGGATGTACCCTTTACTGATGGCTAACAGCAAAGCATCCCCCACTTTTGCAAGTTCTTTCCTCTTAAGCAAAAGTTTGACGACTTCTAAGTGCTCGCTTGCGACTGCCAGCTGCAGTGCGTTCTGCCCCATGTAGTTGACGCAGTTGATGTTGAGGTGTGGAAGCTCCTCCATCATCCGCCTCACTTCGGGAATGTTGCCGTACTCCGCAGCTTCTAGGAACACCTCCTCAGTAATGGAGAGGCAGGAGGAAGGGTGAGCTTGGAACAGGTAACCAGCTCCCCGAGCTGTTTGTCTCCTTTGTTTGGCTCCAACATGCCCCGTCATCATCAAAGCTCTCCTTTCACTGATCCATCTGAAGACGGATGAACACGTTGAGGGCATGTGATGTTTGAGTAAGAAAGATGCAAACAGAGACTGCATCTTGCCTTGTCAAAGTTTTCATACCTACTGAGCATTTTGTTATTTCAACACTTCACACAAAGGTGTTATATGTGAATTTTACATAATAGAGTAACACATATTTGAGAGTAATTGTTAAACAGAAGCAAGATAATGCATGGCTTGTAACATTTTTTGTTTGGGACAACTAGACAACAGGGACATATACTGCCTAAACCGATACTAATACCGATACTTATTATTTAAGTATCATCATACTTCTGAACTTTAGGCAATTTTGTGGTTTTTCTTTTGAATTATTTTGTACAAACCTAAGAAAAACTTTAGAAACGGTTTATACGAATCTACAAAATACTCTAGACCTGAAATGATTAAACGCAATAATTGGAATCAATTTTTGAAATAACCACCCACTACTGTAATATAAAGACTCCAAAGAAGCAATTTTCTGAAAGAAAAACGTATTCAGTGCCGTAAGTAAGTGAAAACGGTAAAAAACAAAATAAAAATATGTACAAATTTTGATTTGTACATATTGATTTTTAAAAAAGCCTCTGCCTGTGTCATACTCTTTCCATCTCTGCGTGGTGGATCAAACAAAACCCTGTGAGATGCTCATTGGTGAAAAATCACCATCCCAAGAGCGAAGGTGCACTCCAGACAGGTCAGCAATAAAGCAGGGCAAGGTTATGAAACAACATCCCAAACTCTGTTTTCTGACAAACTTCTGAGATCTAACCAAAACAGTTGTTTATACTGTAGGCTATTTGCTCATTAGATCTACAGGAAAGGCCCATTTTTTTACATACAATTCTTTACATTAGTATAACACATGAAAATCTTAATAAATGTGTTGAAGATTGTGGTCACAATTCCACAATTAAGGGATAAAATATTAGTTTCATTTCAGCCTTCGAAGGCTGAGATTGTACCTCAGTTAGGTCTTGTTATTATAACTCACACCAGGTTTACACGTGTGATGCCACCCACAGATTTATCATCTGCTCTTTCATCTGACGGGATAATATTATAATCCTCTCCAAGTGAAGAGACATTTATTTATTTTAGATTTATTTGATCTGGGATAAATCATAAAACATTGTTACCTTTAAAAGAATTGTCCTGAGTATAGGCCTTCTAGCTGGGGGGTAATTTGCAAACCTAGTCTCTTGTTAGGCATTTAGAAGTCAACATTTAAATCTAATAAAATATAAAAACCTATTTAAAACTGACAGTATAACACTTCAATGACAAAAATAACAACAGATAAAAAGCATTATATTTATGTTTACGTATTTGTCTCTCTTTGAGGCTTTTTTTTCACAAGAAATGTAAAGGTTCTACAACTTAAAATCATTTTTTTTTTACCATTTACGTTTCTGTAATATAAAAGAGAAATTATGTCTTTTTTGACATGCCAGATTGTTTTTATTTTATACAGGACTCATACATCAGTGGTTATTTTCAACGCTAATCCTATCTTGTGCTACCGTCAAACGACTAAAATTACCCTGTTCAGTAAATTGCATTTAAATAACATGATTATTTCTGGAGCTAATTGCTTAAGCACAATTGCTGTAGATGACAAATGAGAACAGTGCCTCTTTATTTAGTAATAATTAGTGTTAACTTTATTCCGTGCCATTAAGCAACATTATGTGCATGCAAGAAATACATATTAACCATTTTATTGTACTGCTAAATATGTTTCTTCTTATGTGGTTTTAGGTACATCCCTGAGAAAAATCTAAGTTAAACACTACTGCCCATTATTCAGGAAAGGTATTCCTAAACCCTAAAATTAAATAAAATCTTTATAATGAAAAAGAAAAATCTCATAAGAATGAATGAAAATCTGTTTTGATTCCTATAAAACAGAGAAAGGTACTTGCCTGGATTTTTGAGACTGCCTTAAAGTGAGAGTCCTGCTGCGTTTTATCATGATGACAGGGATCCAGAGATGTTCATCAGGATATGATGACTCTGACTGTAAACGGAAATAAAACTAAATATATGCACTTTTGGATTCATATTGTGCTAGATTAACAAGATTGCTTTGTGGATTAGAAAGAAAAATGAAGGATTAATCTATTGAAATAATCCAACAGGATGTTCCACTCACCTTGGAAAAGCCTGGTCCACTAAATAACCGTCATATCATTTATATATTAAATCATATAAGAGCAAAATTGCATCCAAACATGGCCAGCTGGACCTCGAGGAGGAACTGCCTCAGGTTTGCTTCAGTACCACCTGGCAGACTGTCACAGTGTTCCAACCACCTATGGTTCTCATAGTGCTTGTGTTTGTGAGCCTAGTGGGTGGGTTTTGAGCAGATTTATAGGTGTGTCCTACATCAGGATTATTCCCTGTGTTTTATTTTCAATAAATGCCCCTTTAAGCCTCTGCAAAGAAAAACAGGATGGTGGGCTTTTGAAGTAAAAGAGGATTCTATCAAAACTGAAGTAAAATTATGCACTTAACTTAAATCAAATGCATTTAACTAGCCAGTTTTTGTCCACCTCTGGTTTTAGATGGAAGTCTGCCTGAGTGTGTGAATACAGCTGGTGCAATGTCCTAAAATGCTACCCCATGTTCTGAGGACAGCAGACAAATGTAAAAGCGGATTTTCCCAAATCCTCTTAACTCATGATGCACTCAAAAATAAAAGGTAAAAGGCTACCGACACACCTAAGTCTTTATCCTAAGCAATGAAAGCAATCAGCTCCACCAGTGTAGGAAGAGTGTGTATATAGAACAGCTGAAACGACCTGGAAAAATGTATTTAAATTAAAGCTCCTCTATAGGGGTCAGCAGGTAAGCACAAATACTACTCTTTCCAGTATTTTATTCATAGATGGTCACAGGGTAGAGACATCCCACTAGGAAGTGTCATTTTTATGTTGAGTACTTAAAATCACAAAGCACAGTGGTGTCTCCAGAAAGTATTCTTTTAAGGAGGAACCAAATGGGGATAACTTAAAATCATCACACACCAAAACAAAATCCCATAAAGATTTTCTTTCTTTTTTTTTTTTCAGGAGATTTAGTATGCTGCTAACAGCCAAAACACATAATACAGAGGTTCGTCAACATAAATGTTCTACTTTCAAAAATAATCAAAGTGTATTTATTGTAATAATTCAGTACAAAAAAATGAAATTCAAAGGCTTTAAAATTTGCTTTTACATAGAGTAACTTATTTCCAGTGTTTATTGGTTTTGAAATCAATATTTACGGCTTAAAGCTGATGAAAAAAACACAAAATTTAGGAAAATTTTAAAAATGTTATGATCCATACCAGACCCAACAATACAGTCCCACAGACTGATCATCTACAGTCTGCATTATCATACAACACTGCAAGATAATGCAACTATAGTGGGATGACATTTCTGTTTTAAAAATGCTTATAATTTTATTATTCGTCTTGCAAGTTTCTGAAAACACCTGAATTTGATATTTTTATTACCTTTAGCTCTCTAAATTCTCCCTAGGTGCGTGTGTGTGCGTGTGTGTGTGCATGGTTGTCTGTTTCTGTGTTGCCCTGCGACAGCCTGGCGACCTGTCCAAAAAATGGATGGATGGATGGATGGATATTACCTGTAGGGCTTAATAATTGAAATAAAAAAAGAACTGTTTGAAATATTTCACCGTGTAGTGGTAGCAATAAATCCATGTTTCACTTTCTTACTTGCATTGCCGATAAACTCCGTCGGCTGTTTAACGGCACCTTTAAAGTTGGTGTCTTTTATTTGTTAAACACATTATTTACGTATGATTGAAACGTATTATATTAAAATTCACTGGTAAGAATTGAGCGGATACGTGTTTTTATCTTTTCAATACCTTTTTGTTTCCAGGGTACTTGTGTTAAATGACGTTTTGTCTTCGTTTCTGTGTATTTCCGACACTTTTTGGCGAACGTAAAGGCAGCACGTGGTTGTTAAGGAACTGCGTCCCCCGGTTGCTATCGTGGAGGGACTATACACAGAGCGCAAGCGGAAACTCACAGCTATCTCTACCAAATTACTTTTTTTGTAGTGTAGTTTTGAATGAACCTCGGAGACTCGGTTGTGGATAATGGGAGAACATATCGCTAGTTGGATTTGAAAAGTGTAATCTCGCCGTGAAAACGGATGAGTGAATTAAAATTGAACGGTGTGACGTCGTGAAAAAAGGCAGCGGCTCACTTTTGCTCAGAGCTGAACCTGGATCTGTCCGTACGAACATCAAAAACCAAGATTCTGGGAGGATGCAGGCTCTACAAGCAAACTTCTCCTATCTACTGTATCCTCAAATTACTTATTTTATTATTCTTGTTGCAATTAGTATGAAGGTTATGTGAACAGTCTGTTTAATTCATGAGATTATTCATTATGTTCTCTAGTCACAAGTATATGGAATGCAGTTTACAAAGTTAAACAGTAAAATATTAACAGCATTATTTTTTGTTTATTTTGCCTGTCATAGAGAAAACAAAAACGGGTGTTTATTTTTCAAAGACATATTTCCACCATGTTATTCACATTTTTAAATGTCATTGTTCCAAACTAAATATTTAATTTAATTTTAATATTGTAAACTAAATAATTAGACTTAGACTAAACTTTTAGGTGGAAACTAAATATTTATCTTGTGAATTAAATATTTAGTTTGGAACTATGACATTTATAAATAACATGGTGAAAATATGACTTTGAAAATAACACCCATTTATTTCTCTCTCTTTGACGGGCTAAATAAAGCTACCTGTTAATCTTTTACTTTGTAACTTTACAAATAGCGATCCATACAGGATGACACACATGTCGTCACGCCTTTCTCCTTAGCATGGTACTTCTCCTCTAGAAATTCCAAGTTTGGATATACCAGAAATCTCGAAAATGAGCGGCAACATTTGATCCAGCAGCAGAAGTTGTTCAAAGCCCGAGCTCGGAAATATTTGCAGGAGACCAATCGACGGAGAAAGTCAGTTCCCCTCTTTGCTTTAATTTCTTTTTTTCTTTTCCTTTGTTCTGACAAGATGTTTGGAGGTTGCAACCGAAACCTTTCCAGAGAGACTCAGATTACAGCACCGAGCCCACCCTCTCACCCTAAAAGTCATTAGTGCAAGATCTGGATGGTGTTGACTGACAGCTTCTTGTGACCTGATTTTGAGTTTGAAACCTGTAGAGTTAGACCTTTCACTTTTCTGAGGGCTGAAGCTGGAAAGGTCATTTTATATGAGTCTAAGTCCTGTAAACACACTAATAGGTTTCCTTATCAGCAACAACTAAATGTGTCAGATTCTGTTTTTGAACCAATAAGCATTGCTTATTTAGTTATAATTTTTTTTTCTTTCCCTATGAGGTATAGCAAAAGAAAAATAGTGGTGAATTTATATTGTTTCCTTTCGCTTTTGAATTCAATACATTTTATAGCTCTAACTTACAGCTCCTGAGAAGTCCATTAATTTACATAAACATAGCTAAATTGAAGAAGACACTTTAAATTTTTTCACATTTTGTCACATTACAACCATACCTTTGGTATTTTATAACACAAATAATTGGGAAGTTCATGAAAAATTACACATGATTTTTTTTTTAAATGCAAACAAAAGTTTGACATGCATTTGCTTTGCCTTTCTTTACTCTGATATCCCAAATAAAATCCAGTGCCTCGAAAGGTCCTCTATTTAGTAAACCATCTTTGTAGAAACCTCTTTGCTGTAATTGCATCTTTGAGCTATTTATGGTTTGTCTGAAACTGTTTTTTTTCCTGTTGTCCTGCCACCATGTTGTTTCATGGTAGTGATAGTATATCTCTAAGTCTTTCTCAAAACAGCTGAATCCTGATTAAATTATAGACAAGTTTTGAAACTTCAAAGACTTAAAAAAGTAATCGGTTTTTATTGAATTTTATTTCTATTATGAGTGGAAAGAGGATTGGAAACAAATGTATGGCACTCTTTTTAGATTTTTTTTATGTGAAGTGCAATTTTCCTGGTCTGACACATAAAAACAAAAGAGCATACATTGAAGTATGTGGTTGTAAAATTGCTGAGTGTGGAAGAGTTCAAAGGGAATAAAATCTTTTGCAATGTCTAAAATCTCAAAATATTGAATTGTTTTTGAAATATTTCAACAATTTTTTCCAGTAAATAAAAACTGGTATATTTAGAGTTTACATTCAATTGATATTCTGTTGTTGTTTTTTTTTTTTTTTTTTTTTTTTTGGCTTCCTAAGCTAATCCTTATTGTTTATTAATGACTATCATGAAACATATCTGAAGGAACAGACTCAGGTTTCTGTTTCTAAAATGTGTCTGCAATCAATTCAACATGTGAGAATGTTTCTCACCTGGATTCTCTGCTGCTGCTCAGGGCTCTGGAGGAGCGGCGGAAGCAATGGGACATTCAGGAGCAGCGCCAGAGAAACAACATCCTGCAACAACGCAGGCAGCAGGTAGAGGAGGCAACCCAGTGCTTCCAGAGAGCCCATCTGCCTCCTTCTCAGAGATACAGGCCAAGTTGGTGTCGTGTTTCACCCACTTATAAATTTTGAGATAACAATTTATTGACAAACTTTACACAATGTTTTGTTTTTATTATAGTTATCAAAAGAAAAAACAGAAATATGGAGGAGGCACTTGGTCAAATCCAAGGCACGTTGGATTTGTATAGCCAGACCTCCACAGTGGTGTCACCCACTGACACTCCCAGGTGAAAAGGCTGACTGTAAATTTCTCATACTTTATACACATAATAAAACGATGTAGGTGGGAGTTTGTCCCACAATCGGTGGGTTGACACAATAACATATGTAGGATGTTACTTTTTTAAAATACATTTTTGTGTGTTTATTGCCTTTTTACTAGCTAAAAGGGTAATATTCAGATTTTTTCTGTTTTTTTTTTCTACTTGGAAAAAGTCGCCCTCCATCTCCAAAGCCTCCCACAGTTTCTAAATCCTCTCCCCGCCAAACGCTCACTGCTGAGGAGGCCTATACTAAACTGCTTCAGGAGCACCGCATCAGGAAGGATCTGGAAATTCACAGTTTTGAGGTATTTATGTCATTTTATGTCAACAGCTTAGGTGTAAAATTGCTTAAATAGTCATATTTGTCAGTTTTAACCTGTAAATACAGTTTCAGTCTATTTATTAGGTTGCTGTGTGAATTCCCACAATAGTTTCATTCTCAACAAATTTAACTATTTTGAATAATGTTTTAAGTTGAGACTGCGTTAATTTCAATTAATTAATCACATACATATTAATGCACTAGTAGTGTGTTTTCTGATATGCCCATTGACCTGGAACCCAAATGTCATCCGCAAACAAAAAGTCTTGCTTATTATGTCGATATACTGTTTTTGATTCAAATGTGATTAGTTAACTATAGACCTTGCAATTAACTAGATTAAAATTTTGATTGAGTCCCACTACTTGTCTTAATATAATAAAACTATTTTCTTTGAAGTCATGGAATTATCTATATTTGAATTTAAATACATCTTGTTCAATTTAAATGAGTTAAAAAATATACTGGGAATTCAAATGTTCCACTTAGTATTAATAGTGTACTTATGCAGTACCGCTAGGGGGAGCTTAAGTACAGCTTTGTATCATTCACACTCTTGGATGCCAACAACCTTCTACTAATTATAACTAAATGTTATAATTATAACATCTATATTTAGATATAAATGTTATAATTATATAACAATATATTCATTTTACTTTGTCTTATATTTTCTGGCAGCAAAAATCTGCAAGATTTCTTTTTTTTACATCTTCTACAAATAAAAAGTGGAAAGGTGTTATGTGCTTTGGTATAACCTCAGGATTCCCAATGTCACTGAGCATGAGGCTTGATACAACACACAACAAACAACAAAACAGAAATATAAAGAACAAACAATCATGGACACACACAAGTTGAACCAATTAACCTGAACTTTTGTACCCAGAGAGAACTCATGTAGCAGAAATATGCAAACCCTAAACCAGACCTGTTCTCAAATCCTCTACCTCCTTTCTGTAAGGCAACAGAGGTGACATCTAATAATTATAATAATCAGTTTGATTTATAATGCCTTTATATCTCCAATTAAAATCTGAAATGGCACAAACTTTTGAAGGCTATTGGTTAAACTGGAGTTTATTTTGGGGGGACTGGAGTAAAAGGATCTTAAAGTATAATTCAAATATGTAATGTAGTGCTTTATATAACCACTAGGGAGCAGCACTCTGACATTGGCTCAGTGTATTTTGTAGTATAAGTTCCTGAAACAAGAAATCTGAAGAGTGTCTAGATCAAAATGTTTATTTAATATATTTTTTATTTTTCAATTATTCTGTTCTGCACTGTTGTTTGCTTTTCTTGTTTACACACTTGAAAATATATTTTTTGAATAATTTTTTTATTTTACTTTTTTTCACTGAATCAAAACATCACTGAATACTTTCCACCACAGATAGATTGAGTATATGTAGATCTAAATCCACTTAACTTCATATGATTAGAAAATTTTTGTAACATTTTCAACTGTTATTTCTTTTTTACTCAATTCTTCCTTTTTGCCTCTGTATTGCAGACAAGACAGCTGTCTCATACCAGTATTTCTGAAAGCCTTTTAAGCAAGGACAGCTTAGAGATTGAAAACTCAGACCAAAGCACATTTAGACCACGGAGTCCATATTCATCATATTTTCTCGACTTCGAGAAAATAAAGAAGCGGCATGATTTAACCCCAACATCAGCCCAGACTTCAGTCTCGGGAATGATGCTTCAGGATCAAAATCCAGCCCTTCTTAGAAAATTTGACAAGCACAAACAAGAAAGACGAGCAGATTCTAAGTGGTCTCATAATAATATGGATGTTTTTCAAACTTCCCCAAGGGTAACATCTGAAGAACAAATACCTGACTCATCAGCTGTTTCTACACTTCCTAATGAAGACACAAAGCACTTTGAGGCAAAACCCATGATAAACAGTAAAACCCACAACATTCAGGACACAAATGAAGCTGATGCTGATGATACTAAAGTGGAAGATTTAGATGCCGCAGCAGATTATTTGTTACACCGTAGATCTCAAATTATTAATGATGACAGTCAGTTGACTTATCCATCAGCTAAAAACATTCCTTTCTCTTCTGAAAATAACATTTTATTGGAGACGCCAATGAAAAGAAGTGCTGCCAATAATTACTTAAATGATGAAGTCCTTTTGCACACAGTAAAAGAAAACTTCCAGCGGTTATCTGAGAAAGTAGCCTCTATTTCCATAAATAACCTCAACAAAGTCTCAAACCTAATGTACCAAACAGAGAAACCCATAAATGCAGCATCAACATCATCTACATGTTTATCTATTAATCAATCAGAGACAGAGAAGTGTGACCATCTAAAAGAAGATAAAGAAACACCATATCCAATGATCTCCACTTATTCAGTATGCAACACCAGATTACTTAAAGGAATCCTCAAAAAAAAGTCCAAGTATTCTTCAGAAGATTTGTGTTTGTATGACTCAGGGCGTTTAATTTTGTCAAAACAAATAGCGTTAGCAATAAGAGACAGTATTGAATTGACCAGAGCAAAAACAAAAGATGTGATGGTCAATAGCAGCACGAAAAAAAAGCTGCGCTGGTTTGATGAAGTCCATCCAGAAAAGGAGTCCAAAGAGCAAGACACAGCAAACCAGGAGAAACCCATGTCCCACCCAACAAACATCTCCAAGGACCACCATCCAAGTCTCTCTACAGAGAACGGGTCTTCAAAGCCTGAACCCAGAATGCCCCCAGCAGCCTCTGTTGGTTATCGTTTTACAAAAGAAGCGTGGGCAGATGTTGGGGTTCAAGTTAACTTGGCCCAGCAGCGAGCAGACGAGGTCAAGGCGCTGTGTACCAGTACCAGGACCAGTGGGTCAAAGGTCCCACGGAGAGATCGTAATGCCAGACTCGGTGGGTGTCCTGTTTCCTCACGGGTAAGAAAGGGCACCATCATACGACCTCAATCTGCCACCGAGGTGATTCAGATTGCCAAAACCCAGGGGAAGATCATGGTTCCCCGCCCACCTCCTCGGGCAGAGCCGACGGAAGAAAGTAACGCTAAACAAGCCCCCGTCACAGAGGAGGCTCCGTACAGGGACAACTCAGCGGAGACGTACCCCTGCCCTATCTGCCTGTTTGTAGACTGCAATGTGAATGGCGCATCCAGTTCAGAACCTCAAGAGATTCACAACATCAATGAAAGAGGGAAGATGAATGAGAAAGGCCTCTGTTTACACATTACACCCACAGATGAAGAAATCGCACAGATCTGGGATGGAGTCCGCAGTGCCTTAAACACAAAGGATGGTAATGTATGTTTTATCATGTGGTCGTGTCATGTTACAGCTACAAACATCAATGTGCTTTTTAATGGATTATTCTGATAGGCTACTGCAAAGTGGTACAAGTGAAAGGAAAATTATAACTGGTTACCGTATTCAGTCTTTCTGAGTCTATACTTTGAAGAACCATCCTTCACTGCTATTACAGATGTGTCTTTTGGAGTATGCCTTTGACAGCTTAGTACAGTAGAGTACTAGGTTTATACTAAGAAAACATGAAAAGTTAAAAAAATATATTTTTTAATGTTTTGCTTTAAGGATCTCTATAGTTTTATCCCCGAGCTATCTGGTGTTTTTCTTCGTCTTCATGATGCTGTTTATTCACCAATGTACCAGACCTCTGAAGTCTTTACAGAACCCTATAAAATATCCCAGGAGGACCAAAAATATATCTAAAAGGCAATGTATCTACTGTTCAACCAAGTTTTTATCTGACTTGTTTCTTTCTAAACAGTAAATTTAAATTTCACATAAATATACACACAAATAGCCTGAGAAAATATATTTAAACTGGTCTTCTATTTCGTCACAGTATTATACCATATGTTTTTAGATAGTCAGCTATAAGAGATACATCTATTTAAGACTTACAAAGAATGTTTAAGTCATGAAGAATCAAATAAATATGCTTACTTTAAAACAGAATTCTTCTGAATGTATACAGTATGAACCTACATCTATTTAATTTTCATGTGTATGCAACTCAGCTTTGCCGTGGGCATTTATATATTTTCGTAATTTCAAAGATGCTGGCTTCTGTTTTTTGAACAACATGCATAGTTTAATAAATATTTGATATATAGAACAAAACACAGCTTATGCTTTTGTTTCCTACAAGATGGAAGTCAAAAGGTTAACTCGCCACTTGTCACGGTGGTATGTGCAACATTCTTAGACAACTCTAATGTATTATAGCCAGCAATTCTTTCATTTTTTTATTGAGTGGATTGTTGATGCTAAATTTATTAACTTTGTTACATTTAACGACTGAAAGTTATTTCATCTGCCGTTATGTCTGTTAAATAAAGTTAAGTAGACTTAAGTAGCGCACCTGAGTAAATCAATGTGTTCCTGAACAATAGATGCAATACTTTGTCCTTTTAGTGTTGCTAAAATAAGTTGAATATCTTCTTCTAGCCAAACCTGTCCTTCAAAAGAAAGCCCCGGAGAGCAGGCAAGTCTACAGGAAACCCTTTGCTGAGCACAGCAGACAACCTCCTGTCGCAGGAAGCAGGAGATTTCTTCAGAGCTCTCAGGTGAATCTTTGTACAGGTCTGCAGTTGCCCTGTGGGAAGGGAAAGTGAGAATAATTATTAAAGATCAGACAGTTGGTAGGTTTAAACTTGTTTTGCTGCCTCTTTAATGCCACACATTGTCTAAATGAAGTTGATTAACAGACACTTCTTGTTAGCCAAGACATTCCTGTTGTACTAAAAAAATAAGCACAGACACATACCTGCTGGTTTTACGTCTGTTGATCCCTAGCATCTAAAAGTCACAATGTAAAGCTTATCTGGAACATGATGATGTAACACAAAGTTGTCTTGGTTTTTTGTAGCCTACAAAGCAGAACACTGAGCTAATCAGACCAGGTCCAAGGAATAGGAATACAATATCTCAAAATGAAGGTACAACTTTCTGTATTTTTAGCGTTTTTTTTTTTTTTTTTTAAGAATATTTATACTTAATTTAGTTCCTAATTAGGGTACATATTTCATTACTTGATAAAGTAACATTTGTTTACATATTCATATACTTCTACTATGTAAACCCTACATGTCTTGTGACAAACATCACATGAGAGTTCTTATCACTATCTCCAACCAATTGCTTCCATCTACAGTGCTTTGACTCTCTGTAACCCCTGTGAAGTTACGCAAGGCATAGTGGTCTTGATTATTTTTCTTTTGTTCTGTTAAACTAGTTCAGTTATTGCAATTGGTCAATTATTCCCCATAGTTTTGGATACTGTGCATCTGGAAGGATTTTTGCTTGTTTTTACTTTTGAACAGTTGTTTTGATGAGTAACTATAGCAGTAAGATATCATTTTTACAACTTGGAGCAGCTGATTAGCATCTCGAAAGTTCAACTAATAATGTACTATGATCCCAAATCCCAGAGGAGTTAAAAAGGAGGCTTCATTAATGCAGAGCAGGACAAAAAAGCAGAGAGACAAGAAGGAAGTTTTAACCACCTCATCCAACAATCATAATGTGCGAGGATCATATCCCCTACTCCATCGTCACTCTGACCAGCTTTCTAATCATATGGCCAGACAGAGATTTAAGGAGTAGCAGGAAAAGCAAATGATGTGGATTAGCAGAGCTTGTCACAAAATATTGTGTCATCCAGGATATGTTACTGAGCAATATATGGATCTAAATTTGGTAGTTTTGGACATTTTTTTCCCTTTCAGAACATTTTTTCAGCTTAGTCTTTTTTTTCTTTCTTTTGAACAAACTTTTTGGGCCCAATATAGCTCCAAAGTATATTATTTTATGAGTTACAACAACATTTACTTCCCTCCAGGATCAATAAAATATTTTTTAATTTAATTTAATATTCCAGGCTCTTAGCTGAGGTGGGTATAATGTCTTTGCTGTGGTACAATACTCTTACCTTCTGTAAATGATAAGCTGAACAGTTCAAATATCTCCTCAACTTTCTTCCAGACCTGTTTGTTATGTTCTCTGGTCTTTACGGTGCTGTTTGTTTACTAATGTTCTCTAAGAAACCCCTGAGGCCTTCACAGAACAGCTGCATTTATACTGAGGTTAAATTACACACAGGCACACTAAGTAATTAGGACATTTCTGAAAGCAATTGGTTGCAGTGGAACGACAAACAAAATTCATGTGCACCGCCATATTTTTCAGGTATTTACATGTTAAATATTGTAGAAACCATGCATCCTGTTCCCTCAGCTTCACAATTTGTTGAATCGACTTTATCAAAACAAATCCCATCAGAAATACATTTAGGCTGGCTGGTTTTAATGTTAGAAAATGTGAACGAGCTATGAATGCTTTCGCAAAGTGCTGTAGGTAGAAACCTCTGATTCAATAAAATTGTTGTGCATTGGTTTGCAGGTTTTGAGCGTGTGGCCCAGTTTCCCGTAGCTGAAGTGTATCCTAACGGCTTTTTAAAGCAGAATCAGCCTGTGGCCCAAATTCAGATGCCTGAAAGAGTGCAGGATGGGATCAACAATCTTTCTTTAGAAGAGAAGAAAATCATGCTCTCTCTGGACAGGCTCAACCACCAGCTGCACTGTGAGCAATATGGTGGCTATTTGCATGAGACTTTGTTTGAGTACAATTTGACATTGACATAAATCTCATGATACCCTTTGCTGTTACATGTGTAGGTTTGAAGACACATCAGCGAAGCAAAACTGACAACAACGGTCATATAACTCTTGGTACACCCCTTGTAAGTATATTTAAAAGTTTTTTTTATTTGCCTCAACACCAAAATTGAATTTGTTGGAAGTGTTGATGTCTTACTTTGTTGCTCTGTTTTCAGACCACAGAGACAAATAATCACAAGCATCAAGCATCATCTGCAAACCTGCTTCATTACCAGAAGAAAATTTAGCATGTTTTATTCTTCAGACTCACCATTGTTTGCACAAATCAACTTATTACCAAAAATGTATTTTACCAAAGGTGCTTAGTGGAGTTTCTCAAAAAAAGAAATGATGAAGCAACATTAACTAAACGCGACCAATCTGAACCCTGAATGTAGTTTTGGTGTAAAACAGCACTGTCATAAAAGCCTTGTCTTTTGTTATTCTACAATCAGGGAGTAAAAGTTGATGCCTATATGGATTCATTTCTAAAATCCAAATACCATATGCACCCATACCTTCCAAATATAAGGTATTACTTTCTAAAAAAACACAAACAACTTACTGCATTTCTATGTATTTCCCAAAGCTCTTGTGTTTAAAAGTATAATTTGTAGTCAACGCACAGTTAACCTCCTGGGTTAAGTCTGTTTGGCACTATCCTTAACTACTTAAAGGGCAGTTAATAAATCGACTGTGCTCTGGTAAGGATGTTTAAATAAAGCGTTGCAGTGATGAAGGTGTGTTTGTCTTTGTTTTATGGCTCCAGAATAGATGATTGTGTTTTCTGAGCATACTCGCTCAGCAAGAAGAGCCTCCTTATTTTTTTAAAGTGCACTGAACTCTACTTTTAAGTCTCGTCCTATTTATTAATACCTTTAATTTAAAACGACATTAAAAGATGACACACTGTATTTATTTCATTTCACATGTGGGGCGGCGCATTTCTTTTAATTACAAGCTTTTCTGCCCTCCTCGCTCAACAATGGGTGCACCAGGGGGGAAGAAGCTGCAGGGATTATTGATGTGTGGTAGCTGCCCCTCCTTCAGTAGCATGTCTGGTTTTGCCCCTTACTGAGCCTGCTAGGACTTGTTCCAAGAAGTGTTAAAAAGTTCTTTTCAACACTGGTGCAACTTTTTTTTTCCCCTTTGGTTTAACTGCAGGTTCCTTGAGTGATCTGAGAAGCAGCTATAAATAACAACATGACAGCAGTCTCTCACTGCCATATAAAGTCATTCATATTCCCCTTTTCTTTAATCGTAAACCAGAACTGAGAACAGTTATAAAAACACTTCAAATCACAAGTTGTGTTCAAAGAGATCAGTATCTGAGCTATTGTTTTTTAATCAGAGGTTGACACTGATGTAACTCAACTATGAAGAATTAACTTGTTGAATAGGTAAGTATGGAAATTTAACTCTTTTCTAATAGTGGAAATATTCAACTCAATTTTTTAATTTGAATTGCTGTTAATCTTTACTTGAAATGTTTTGAGTGCAATACAATACATCCACATCATTTCTGCTATTTTTACTGGGTAGTTTAAGTGTAAATGAAGACATACAGAGCTAATCTGTTCAAAAAATTAAAATAAATAGCATTTACTGAAAGTTTTGTCTGTTCTGTGACAGATCTGACCAGTAGTTGGTTGGGCTGTTTCCATTAATGTGAATCTTAGCCAGTCTAACAGTCATAAACTTAACAAGGAAGGGCAAGAATAATAGATTTTTATAGGTGCAGGTACAAGCCTGTGAAGTGGTTTGTTGTGAGGCCTACTCCCTGAATAATGCAATTTTAGTCAGATCTGGCCTTTCCTTTCTATGTTATTCATAAATTTGTGTTGATCTGTCACATAAAAGTAATATAAAAATGTATATTGTGAACAAACTGAAGTGGCTTAAATGCTTTTGGAAGGCATTGTACGTCACTGTTTTTTTTTATAAGTCATAAATAAGATTATGCTGCAAATTGACCCAAATATGCTACTGTGAAGGCTAAGTCAGGTGTTTTATGTAAAACAGCCAGGAGGAGGCGCCCGAATTCATATCTACTCATGTCGTAACTTTCTTCCGACTCCACCAGACAAAAGTATTTGCATATTCCGGACAAAAATAGTGAAATATCCCAGATAAATTAGGATTCAAATAAATACATCCAATCACAAAAACCTTTCCACTGATATCCTGCAACACTGATAATCACAGAGGGGTGGGGTCCGGGCGAGGGAGAGATGTTGACCACAACTGGGCAAACTCTTCTAAGTGGGTGGTCTCTTTAGAGCACAGGTGTCAAACTCCAGTCCTCAAGGGCCACTGCCCTGCAACTTTTAGATGTGCCTCTGCTGCGCCACACCTGAATAGAATAATTAGGTCATTAGCAAGGCGCTGGAGAACTTATCTACACAAGGAGGAGGTAATTAAGCCATTTCATTCCAGCGTTTTGTACCTGTGGCACATCTAAAAACTGCAGGACAGCGGCCCTTGAGGACTGGAGTTTGACACCCCTGCTTTAGAGCTACACTGACTCTTCACGACTATCTCTTAATGTGTCTGAGAGCAGCGCAATGACATGAAAATGACCACTTTCAACCATACCATGGGGAATTTATAGACTGGTCACAACTGGGCACAAAATGTTTAGTTAAGAATTACTATTCTGCAGTCATTACTGAACTAACCTTCAAGGTAATTTTGGAACGATATGCTTTATATAATCATATAAGATCTACCAATAACCATGCTGCTATTCAATATGTTTCAGAGTTCAACTTTAATTAAAAATACTGAAGTAAAACATTTTATGTATTAGTCCTTAGAGACAGTGATTGGGTAAATTAGGAATTTAAATCTGAGATTTGCATCAGTTCACAGACATGTTAATTTAGCTAAAAATATACGAGCAACTCTGAGGCTCTTTGCATTTGTTAGGAGCTTTACTGTGTCTGTTGATATTTAATAGGGCTTCATAATCATTTATTCAGTAGATGTATGGGAAAAGATGAAACGGAGCCTCAACATTCAAAGACGGAGGATCTTGACAGAATGATTTCTCAATGGAAGAGAGGCCTCATTAGCATAACAATTGTGGGAACTGAAAAGGTCTACTTTCCATGAACACTGTAAAAAAAAAATAATAAAAGGGATTGCGGGTGAGAGAGAGAGAGTAAATAGTTCTATTACCCACTGATGAGTGACGAAGCCTTGCATTTATTGTTAAAGTTCTTGGGAAAATGTGTCATCAGCCTCATTAGACGGACACATGAGTGTGTGTGTACTGAGCTGTGTAAAAAGGTGCTCTACAAATAAAGTTTTATTGACTGACTTTAATCATGATCAAGATCTTTAATTACTG
Source organism: Girardinus metallicus (assembly GCA_903067095.1). Lineage (NCBI taxonomy): Eukaryota > Metazoa > Chordata > Actinopteri > Cyprinodontiformes > Poeciliidae > Girardinus > Girardinus metallicus. The sequence continues at coordinate 96,442 of CAEGAE010080251.1, read as the reverse complement.
ATAACATTAATCTGACACGAGGCAGTTTAAATTAAATATTCAAGCTGAGATGGTATTACCAAGCAACAAAATTATATTATATGGTAGACTGAATATTTTGTGCTTTTATCTTCAGCTTCAATGAAGATTATTAGCAGACTTGGGTTCATAAATACACCATCAAGAACCATTTCGAAACGTAATAAGACTATACCTGAAACCTACTATAATAATTAAAAGTAGCAAAATATATGTAAAAACAGTCAGGGCAAAATAGAAACAAGTTGTCCCAGATGTAGCCAATGCTCCCAGGGCTGGATTAAAGTGGGGGTGGGCCCCTGAGAGGGAGGGAGTTTTGGTTCCCCACCCACACAAGTTTCTTTCAGGCGTGCAAATCACAATTGAGCAATAGTCATTTAAAGATATTTAGATCTTATTTACATGCTAATAAATGTACCAAAATGTCAACATACTTAAAAAAATTATTTTTTCTGATAAAACAAACAAACAAAAAGATTATACCACAATACTTCACTTTGCATGGGCTTTTCATTTTTCTTTGGAAATTTGTGGAACTATACATCTAAATAAATATTGCCACTGCCGCGTACTTTACCCTGTTTTAAAATAGATATACTATAAACTGCATACTGTAAGTATTAAATAAAAAGCTTTTTATTTAAATAAAATAAAAAGCTTTTTTTTTTTTTGCTTAGTATTTTGTAGATATTCTATTTATTTGTGTACATTTTTTAATTTTCTTTTCTTTAAAATACCAAAACGTACACATTAGTTGGTGTTTTTCGTTTGTTCATAACGTCATTGTAAAAATATTATGAAATAAAGCAATTCTTAAGATATTGGGATATTATTTGAATAAATAAATAAATAATTAGATACTGCAACAAGGACGGTAACTTGTCAGGTTTCTTGCAGTCAAACTGTACCTTTAAAGCGTCCTGTCCCATTAGGAAGTCGGCTCCGCCTCTGACGCCCCATGGGCCATAAAGTTTGATCCTGCCCAAAGTTTAGACTCAACAGGATGAAACTTTTCCCCCCCCCTCCCGAACCAGTGAGGAGCGGTGATTTGCTCAACTTTACTATGAGTTTTACTGAACGATAACCGAAGATAGTTTAACCGTGTGAGGAACCGCGGGGTCCCTTCAGCCAAACGTTCATATCGTGTTGTTTTTTTTTTTTTTTCCTCAGTGTTTTGCGGTTTTCCTCTGCGGTTTTTACTTTTAACTTCCATGAGCGGGGGCGACAACGAGATTCCAGAGTGGAGCAGATATGCGCTTTGTTACGTTAACAAGAATGCCAGCAGGAAACAACGGAGAAACGCTGCTTTTTACTGCAGATTCTGACAGCTAACATACTTTGTAACAAAGTGACAAACTTTTTTTGTGTGTGTGTGAAGTAAACTTTTAGAATGACGCCGGATATGCTTTACTGAGACGCGTCGAGATTTTCCAGATTCGCTGCTGCGTGTCAAAAGATTTTGGGATTGGCTCGAGTTTCTCTTCACTGAGTTTCTGCGCTATAACTTTTTGGGACACTTGGGGGAAAAAAGTTTCTCCGACAGCTGCTTTTTTTTTTCCCTTTTCATTTTTTTTTTTTTTTTTTAATTTGGTGGGGAAACATGGATCCGAACCAGCACAACCCTCCAGCCGGACACCAGATCGTCCACGTACGGGGCGACTCGCAGACTGACTTGGAGCTACTTTTTAACAGCGTGATGAACCCGAAAAGCTCCAACGTCCCCCCTTCACTGCCTATGAGGATGAGGAATCTGCCGGACTCCTTCTTCAAGCCTCCTGAGCCCAAGTCCCACTCCAGACAAGTAAGCCCTCCCTGTTTCTGCTGCGGCTATGCTTAGAAATCCCGATTAAAGCTGGGGCCTTCCCGTGGGCCTTCATTACGTGACTCATCCACTTCATTTAACTTACTTATTCTCACACTTTGTTGTCATTTTCAGGCTTGCGTGATTTTTTTATTTTTTTTTTTTTAATCTAAATGTTCATGTGTAACAAAACGAATAAAATATTAGTACATCTTCCAAATGGGGCATTTAACAGTACATATATATATATACATTTTTGAAGACACAGGTCTAATTAAAGTAGGATGTTGTTTTCCTTTTAAAAGTAAATGAATTATAAGAAATTAAGTGAACTTGGACGTCTGTTTGTGGAAGATCAATAATATTTATACTTTTTTTTGCGAATTTTTTTTCTCTAATTCCTTCCCATCTCTTCCCCCATCCCCCCGCCGAACTCCCTCCTTGAAACTTAAGTTTTATAATTAGTGCGCATGCGTAACAGGCCCTGACTCCATTCTCTAGGTCAGTAATTCTGAAACTTCAACACAAATTCCAGCGGAGTAAATACTAAGTTTTCTAAGTAGCAGAACCGTGCTGACAGACAAATAGAAGTGTAGTAGACGTCATCGGTCTGTTGTGGTATTTTATAAAAGCGAATCAAAGTAGAAACAGTCTTACTCATTGGGACTGCAAACAGACCTCTACAGTTGTAGCAGACTGTTTTTACCCAGACTTTGCCATTTTTAGGTTTAATTTTAAGGGGAAAAACTTATTCATAAGTCCTCAGTCTCAACCACAACCTTCCAAGGATGATCATTGAGCATTGATGGATATTAATGTCAATGTTGTCTCTGAGGACTACCAAAAACAAAGTATCACCAGTGGTACCCTCTCCACAATTTTGAGAATTGTAGAATCTTGGATACTTGTCCACATGCCTAAAAACAGAAGTTTCTTTTGCTTATATCATACTGAGAAAGAAGCAAAATGTTTCATAGCACTTTATTGTTTCACTTATAAGATGGCAAATATTAACTCGAAAATATTTGAGTAGGAATATTACATTCAGTAGCTAACATATCCTTAACTTTGAAAACACTCTTAATTGGATATTTTTAGACCATCACTGGACTCTTACATTAACTAGAAACTAATTATGAATATGACTTTGCTCATCTGGTTTGTCCTTCTAAGTTAAAAAGAAACGACGCATAAGAACTGGTCTGTGATTATGGCATGCAATCTATTCTAACAAGGTGGCCTGTAAATCTTTACGCTAACAACCACAGCTAAGGTGTGCCATTCATTAGCAACAACTGCCTGGGGCTTCAGACGCTCCACTTGCTAGCAAGTTGCTGCTGTTGCTAAACTAGTTGGAGCATAAATTTTGACCAAAGTGGTTCAGAAATCAGTTTGAAGATGGTGGCACATTGATGGGAGGGGTTGTAGCTCCAATAGATAATTTTCCAGGCAAAAGTCTATTGACACAAAATTTTAAGACTGTATAATTTCTGTTCTCATTTGACACCTAATCCAACAAATGATTCAACCAACATCTTCAGTTACATTCCAATCAAAACGTTTTGGTAAGATGATCAAACAAAGGCTGTAAATGTTAGAACTCAACCATTGTGGAACATTGCATTCCCACGTGATGAGCTTCCTGACTTTTAATGCCGTCAAAAATCTTGTTTTATAGTGTTGTGTAAACAAAACGCTCTGAAACAAATTCTAAGGTAAACGACAGACTTGTTGAATAGTTGTCGACTTTCCTTACCTCTCCGCAGGCCAGCACCGATGCTGGAAGTGGCGGGGTGCTCACCCCCCACCATGTCCGAGCACACTCTTCCCCGGCCTCCTTGCAGCTGGGAGCTGTGGCTGGTGGCTCCCTCTCTGGAATGGCCTCCGCGGGCGCCTCTCCTCAGCATCTCCGTCAGTCTTCTTATGAGATTCCCGACGACGTGCCCCTGCCATCGGGGTGGGAGATGGCCAAGACTAGCTCAGGACAGAGATACTTTCTTAAGTAAGTGTGCTTGCAGCTAGTTTCTTTTCTGTTTTGCAATCTTCAAAGACGAAACAAAACAAAAAAATCTTAGGATGTTGGCAACTTCAGAGAAGGTGTTGACAATTTTGTAGCTCGATTTGGACATCCTTATTGAAAACTATATCTTTAAAGTGGAATAAGACCAGAGTAAATTTTAGAAAAGGAGGTTCAGTTTCCCCCTTTTTTTTTTGACACTGACAAATGTTTTATCTTAGCTGGGGTTTCTATACTATAATGGTTCACCAGCATATTATGCAAAATGTACATAAATGTATCATTTGTTTCTAAATATATATTTAATGTGACACAACCTGCAGCTGTAGTCTTAAACTCCATATGGTGCTGTTAAGAATTTATTTAATTTAAAGCAGTTTTCTTCCACTCTAGACTAACGATGGCAATAATGTGCAGTGATTGCAATTTTCTGGCTGATCACCGACCTTTACAAAACCTGACCTGCTAACTCTGGTTTTGGCCAATAAAGAAAAAAAAAGTTGCTTTGCTTTGAGTGTCATAAAATCTATAAATTAGTGTTTCAGCTGCTTCTGCATTGGGTCCAAAAGGTGTTTCTTATTGTCAAAGCACAGAGAGCAGTGATAGCCAATGTATTCTTTATTTAACTGGAGACTTTATTGTAAAGAGTGAATAGCACATAGTAAAAATACAAATTTGTTAGATGAACAGAAAGGTATACATGGATTTTAATGTATTTTTGCAACAAATATTTTGTAATTGTGTAGAATTTGCTGTAACGAAACTTACCTTGTTGTCCGGATTGAGGTTTGACAGGCACAATAATGCAGGGATCAGATCAGGACATCCTAACATAATTGTTGGCAATAATGTGATGATGTTATGCCATGTTAAGTTTTATAATACATCCAGCTCAGTTGAGGTACACAATATTTGATTCACAAGAACAGATAAGATCTTAGTAGTTTTTGTTTTTGTAGAATATTTCAGAGCAGGTTTCTCACTCATTTACATATTATGGTTTGTCTAATTTGTGAGTGGTTCTAGTTAGAAAAATAAAAAGCATTGAACATTCTCTTTTTTGTTTTCATTAAGGCTGGGACTTTAATGCACAAATGCGCACATTTTTATCAATTATTACATAAATTTTAGCGCATTTAATCGCACTTCTGTTTTGTAACGTGCAAAAGTCCTGAGCCAGAACCTTTGTATTCACGTTTCTGGTGCGCAAGCCACATCCGCAAACGGAGATGGAGGACAACATCGCTCAAGTCCCACCACTTGTTTTCACTGATGAAGAGTTCCTAAATCTTGAGTTGTTCATTTTTAAAATCCTTTTTTTCTGTTAAGATTTTATCACTCTGAAGTATTATAAGTTTTGAACTAAAGATGGTTATGTAGTTCCAGTTCATTCAATGTGTTGAAAAAGGCCCGTAGATTAGACAAGCTCTGAAGCTGATGCTAACTTTTCCCAGCTAACAGTTAGCTAGCTTTGGTATTTTCTTAACATTTAGAAGAAAATTTGATTTCTTTCTCAAAAAACAAACACAAAGTTGAGGCTCAACATAATACCTCACTAGCTTTTTAAGGTTAGAAACTTGTCATGACAACCTGGCATTTAAATTCCTCAAATTTGTTACAGGTCTATACATTTTTACCTCTCGGTAAAGGTCTCCTTCTCACACTGCAGTTCTCCTCCATGCATTGTGCTGACAATAACAGTCAAATTATCTATAGTGCACAATAGTGGCCAGTGTGCTCAAACAGAGACAATTGCAAAAGTTAGATTGTAGGTTATTAAATTTGGTGGCGTCTGCATACGAGAGAAACCTTCAGGGACCTCTGCTGTATGTGGAGTTCCTTTTCTTGGTCTCAGGTTTCAGTAGAAACAATGGACCACTGTAGTTGCCCCAGACAGCAAAAGTACAGACAGTCCTGCTATGCTCGTCTCTTAACCCGCAGATCTTCTCCACATGCAAAGTAAACTGGTAGGTAGCTAGCAAGTTCGCAAGAACATTTTATTTTGCCACAAAGCTGAAATGTATAAACGAAGTGGGACGTTTTTTCCCTCTCTCTGTTTAGCACTCTCCATATTTATAAGTTGTTTGAATGATTTGCTGTGTGTACAGATCATTTGAATTATTCATAAAGAAATGATGTAACGTCAACAATTTATGTTAATATAAACCAGCCTTTGTGAAATGTTCCTTTGTGTAAGCTGGAGCTTATGTTTAGAGACGATTTTAGCTCAGTAGATATCATTCCTGCCCCTTTTAAAGGCAAAATGTTACGGGTTCTTAGAAATGCTATCCAGCAACACAGGACTCTGGTGGAAAAAAAAAAAAAAAAAAAGAAAAACACGATGGCTTCAAATGTAGTCAGATCAGGAAAAATCATTCATTCCCAGATGTTTTAAGGTCATACATCTGGCGAACATCTGGTATTTTTTTTTAATGCCGTTCTTCTAAAACTGTAAAATCACAAAAAGAGGAGAAAGAACAAAGCAAGAGCAGCTGAAAGGAGGCATCACCCTTAAACACCTGATATATACAGTTTACCAATATTTAATTCACTAATTAGGCTTTGCACATGTTTTACAGAAATGTATATATTTTTGCTGCATAACGGTTTGGTGCACTAGTATGTAAAGTGTAGATAATTCACTAAGTTGACCTAATCATTCATATATGCCTTAAGTATTGGTCTACTCTTTACAAATGTGGTGAAAGAGACTCGCTGTCACTGGAAGTGGTTGCTCTGGTCTGGTGAGATTGACCCTCAACTTTGTGGCCTACCACCAAAATGGCATATGTGGTGGAAAATTACACAATGTCATCCTTGGTGCACAATTCGAAACTGTGAAACATGGTGGTGGCAGCATCACGCTGTAGGAATCTGCACTGGTACAGAAAAACTGGTCAGAGTTGATGATGAATGGAGCTAAAATACAGAGGGTGCTGGACAGCGACTCTAAATAATGGAGATTGAGAAATTGTAGAAAGACTTGAAAATTGATGTTCACAAATATTCTCCATTCAAACAAACTTAGCTTGAGCATTTCCCCATATTTTTCATAAAAGCCAGAAAAACTATTTGAGAAAACGTGTAAAGGTTGTGGATATTTTCATACCATCTCTAGACGGTAGACCGTCCTATGCAGTTGCGGCATTCATATAAAACATTGGACCAGTTGGGTTACTTTACTGTGATGCCCACAGTTGATTCAGATTTCAGTGAAGGTGTGGTAAAGTTCAGACTGCATACTTTGAGATGATGTAAAAAGTGAAATAGGAGACAAATTGGGGGTTAACAAGAACTGACATCATCAATAATATTTGGAAATGTTATCACGATGGGGCTTTCCCTTAAATCAAATTATGATCACATCGCAGATGATCTTTAGCTGGCTGCATCTATTCCAGAAAACTGTTCAGCACACAGTGTTGCGAAATCATGCATTGTGATATCGGTGAACAAAACTTTTTTATATTTTTTGTTTTTTCCATTGGACAGCTTGACTGCACCTTAACTTTTGTTTTGGAACTGGAAGGTTAGCAGTCAGCTCTGCTGCTGGATTATGTGGAAGGGTAGTCCTAAACTGTATTGTTGTTTTTTTTATTTTTTATTGTGATGTATTAAGGAGGGTCAGAGAGCAAATCTGTGAGTCAGCATTTGCCACTGTACTGTAGGGCTGAAAACGAATACACTTACTAAGACAGGATTTAAATGTATTGTGATGCAAATTGTACAATAAATAAAAGGTCACAGTATTGGTTCTACGTCATATTTTGACACCAAAACAATACTAGAGGTCTCCCAGTTTTCAGCTAAGTGACTGGTGAGGCATGGTTAAATCTGTTGCTTTAATGAAATCTGATAAATTATCAGTTCACCTCTTCCCCAATTCGTTCCCTCTGTTTCACACACGTGTTGGCGTTCTGTCTCAACATATCGAAGTCATTTTGAAGATTTTGTAGCTTGCCACATTTCCTATCTTTATTTGAGACACTCAACATACATGGAATATACCAATATATGATGGGTTAGAACCCTTTAAACACCATAATAACTGAGATACCTCCAGATGTTAGACATGAATTATTGCCATTACATAACCCAATTTTCTTACAGCAGACTGTTATGAAAGACCATTACTCTAAATCATCATCTGTCAAGGCGGATATGAAATATTTAAAGTGAGTACAAATTGAATCTTTGGCAGAGATGTACTCATCTGAATTTTGTGGCTGATTGTCAGTTAAGTTTTATTGTAAAGCTTTGACCTTCCAATATTTTTTTTATTTTTCTGATTCTGATTTACGTATGGTAATATAGTCAGCAATATGAACAGCATTCTGAATATTTTACTTCCCTAAGCAGTGATTGGTTCAAATATAAGCTCTAGTCATTTTGTTTTTGTTTGGCAATGATTATAAACTGTTTTTAGCATTTTATATTAACAATAAGTGATGTTTACACAACTCTCATCTTAAAAGGTCAGTCTCCATGTGTTTGCATGAAACACTTTACCTTAACTATTAGCAAAGGCTGCCAACATTTTCAAACCCAGCTTGTTGAATGACAGGCATGCTAAAAATCATCTTATTACAGACGACGATTTATTTCTCTGGGCTTCTCTAATATGGTGGATACAAATTGGCAATAGCAGAAGGCTATATCAAACGACCATACTGGCAAAAGTGTGAGATGACGTGGTATGGTACTTGTCGGACAGTGAGGAAAAACAATTAAACAAAACCAAAAAATTCATACATTTTACCACGCGTTGACAGAACTTTAGAAAACTGAAAATTTAGACTTGCGTTTTAATAAAAAAGAATTTACCCTCGTCAGAAAAGACGTCCGACTATTCTAACTGCACAGAAAGTTTTCTAAACTGCCGGACTTCAGAAAGCTCAGTTAAGATCTCTTGTTTCAGCTGGCGTGTTATGCAACCACAGTGATTGTTCCGTTGAAGATTTGTGTTTGAGCTCAGAAAACGCCAGGAGACGTCCTCCAAACAGCACACATCAAAGAGCAGATACTCGATCTGAAGTAAAGGTGGCCTGGCCTCGGCAGAGCTGCTGGAAAAGACACTTTCCTATTTATAAACAGCCTGTGCCTGACTAAGACGCGTTGCACAGGGAGTGAATCAGGAGTGTTTGTGTGGGTGGGCCAAGCGGATGGATGAACTGGTTGGGGGTGGGGAGGTGGAGCATCTAGGAGAGCCGAGCAGCGGGCTCACATTTCACTCCTCTGTCCGACGACATAAATCAACTCCGGGTGAAAGTTTTTTTTTTTTTTTTTTTTTTTTTTTTAAAAGACGCAGTGTCTCTTTCTTTCTCGGCTGTTGATACTCTGCGGGTACTGATTTCCTTCCCGGAGTCTTCACCGTCCCTCTAACCTTTAAAAGTCCGCCTCAGTTTTGGGGTGAATGGAGCCGTGACTCGGCTATGATGCCTCCTTTGTGTCTGTGGAGTTAAATGGCAGCCATGTGGCGATGACTAGAAGACGGTCCAGGAGAAACTCTGGCCCTCTCTTTGTCCCAGCAGTGTAACAGTGATCTTTATTCAGACCACAGGCCTGTTGAGACTCATGTGAGCCTTCCCGAAATAGACAAATGGCTGACATGCAGCTTAAAGATGGCGGAGGAAGAGCAGCAGCTGTAAGATGTTTCACCATGTTCTCTACACCTGAACGTTTCCAATCAGCCAGCCTTTTCTTTTCTTTTTTTTAAATAGAGTAGCATTAGCATAATCAGACGATTGAAATGTTTCTCGGTGAAACAAAATTCATCAGCTGATTGAATAAACTTCATCAAGAAAAATAGTCAAAATCACAACGTCATTGCCAGGAATAAGTAGCCCTAGTCTTCATGGAAAAAAGGATTTAAGCGTGAGCTAATCTACTAAAACATTTTCTGTGTCTCATCTGTTAAATAAAAACAAAGACTGGAAGACTGTCAACAAAGTCTGTTGACCTTTCTTCCAGCAGTTTACTCCAGCCTTTGATTTGTGGCTGCGGGGGCACCGAGGTTGGGTCACCTTGCTGGGTGCTGGGACAGCGAGGTGGGGGTAGTGGGGCTGGGGAGCCCCACTCTCCAGGGCCGGGTCATAAACTAATGAAGGTTTCTAATTTAGACACACCGGTGAACTTAGCGGGGTAATCACTGTTTCCGGGGCTTATTAAATGCAGCTTTGAAAGGCCCTTTTAGTCCGTGGGAAGTCAGCCCTAAGCAGAGGAAAGCTTTGAGGGAGAGGCTATTGTTTGCCCTCAGGGGCAGGTAGAGCTCTCTGTTGATGGACACTTTTGTCTTTTCACACTTGGATTTCTAAATGTTTTTATGGAGCTGGTTTCCCACAATCGGGGGAACTTATCGTCTTTTCAATTTGTTTAAACAGTGACAAAGACTGATCAAATAAATTACTGTAGTGTGGTTTGATGAATGCATTTTTTCACCACAGTTTGTTTTTTTTTTTTATGGCGTTTTTCACACCTTGGTTGAGAAATGGTTTACTTTTGGGGGGAAAAAAATAATAATTTAGGATTCAATGAAGCTGAAAAGCGGCTAATTACTCAGTGAACTTCTACCTGTAAACTTACACAGAGATAAAAATTGTTTTATTTTTATCTTGTGAAAATTAACTACTTATGTTGTTATAGATGAAAGAATATTGGGAGCTATTTCCTATGTGAAAATGATAAAGCATAAAGGGGACAGTAGCTGATTTTCAGACCTTCGCGAAGGTTCCTGACCTCAGTTTCATGAACAAGTATCTGCTGATCTCCCAATGTTAAGGAAATCAGAGCTGATTTCTCAGCCAGCCTGTTTTACAGATGCAGCCCTACATAGCACTAGCGCAGTAGCTAACATCGACAGTCATCCTTTCTGCCGCTCTTGGAGGTACAGCCAATCTGATGCAAGAAAAATGAATTCCGCGTATAAATAGGCGGCCTTGCAAATGCATGCTAAGTGCATGTCAAGTGGCATTGTATCCAAGTATTTCAACTTCTGAAGCTGCATTTTCCTCAAAATGTTTTAGATATTTTAAATATGGGCTATAAAATGGCAACATGTTTCACAAATATGGAGTTGAGTTCCACAGAAATTTCTATTTTTTTTCCTTGTTCAAGGTATCAAAAGTGTTTTTGATTTCTTTCTTTTTGACTGTGGATAATCTAAAACAGATTTTAGAGAGCGTCTTGTGGCAACTTTAACTGTACCCAATCCACAAGTTGGATTCCGCATTTAACTGTTCTTGAAGCAAAGGCCAAGTGGTCGGTCACAAATGGTGGTGGGAAGACTGGCCTGGAAGCCTGTGTGAAGCCCTCATTTGGGGCAAATTTGTGTTTGACAAACTTTTGGTTTATTGACCACACACAGACAAGAACCTTCCTGTTCAACTGTGGCCTGTCAGCTTGGTACACAAACGGGACTGTGAGAAAGTCAGGCTAGTGTTTACCAAAGTCTTGATGTAACACCTCTGTTTCAGACATCAATGCCTCCACTGTCGCCAAGGGCATCTCCACAGAGATGCAGAATCTGAGAAGTGGATTCTCTAAGTTTGGGTTTACCATTCCTAGAAGTACTCACCCTCACATATGTGCAACAGGAATAGCACATTTAAATTGTTGCATTTATCTGTTTAAAAAAATGAAAATGTTCTTTGCTTCATGTCTTTCATGATGGCATATTTGATTGACAAGTATAACCTTAAGACAAAACTTTTTGTGGTTTCCCATCTTTTGAACTCCTGAACAATAGATGGCTAAATCCTGGTACTTTGTTGATTAGTTTCCTCATTGCTGCGTTTAATGAAACAAGCCGTCCTTCAAAGAGAAACTTAAAGCCACAGCGGGGTCGCAGAGGTCACCTAAATAATCTCCCTCGATGATGTCCTGCTGATAGAGAGGCAGCCAGGCATCCCCAGTCAACCAGAGAGGAGGTGGCCATTCTCATCTCCCAGAACTGATCACATCTGGCCTCCCTCAGTGAACTCTGCACTCATCTGCCTCAACCACCTTCCAAGCCTGCTCTCCCAGGGTGGAGCCCCTGTGGCCTGAGGAGTCCATTTTTAACATTTTGACAACTCAGCTGTGGGAGTGTCTCCTCATTGCTGCACTCCTACGTCCTCACTCCCCTGTTCTACACCATCGATGCAAACATCTGCCTTCTTAACGTTTAGATCCATCAGTGGAGCAAACATTCAATCTGGTTTCAAACTGCTTTAAACCCTGAAGATGATTTATTTTCTGCACACCACTAGTATTAAAGCTGGGTGTGGCCAAGACCTTTAACCTTAATTTGAAATGATGGTGTTTCCCATGCTCCAGTACTTGTTGCACATTTTAACACAAAATGTGCAACGATTTAAGTTGAGACCAAATCCTTAGGAGTGGAGAAAAATTTTGAAAATTATATCCTAAATATTTTAGGAAAGTCGAAGTTAGGCTGACTAGAACAGAGAACCATATACAACACATCTACAATGATGGCAAACTAACACAATTTAAATGATAGATTGGATCATGAATCCAACTTTTTTTTTTTGTCCGTTTAGTATCAAATATCGTAAGCTGTAGCAATTTAAAAAAAAAAGAAATCTTAAAAATGAAACTTTGACAGACTAGAGGAAAACAAAACTGAGTTGTTTACTCATATTAAAAGGTTAAATGAGGCACTGGATAGAGAAGTTTGACTGCATGGCCTTTACTCTAATTCAAAATTTTAAAATGCTTAATTAATTCCAAAGTTTATTAAATGTTATGACTCGTATTATACAGGATTCTTCAAAGAGTTGTTGTAGATTCTGTGTGTACAGAAATATTCTCCTCTCAGTAGAAACAGAAACTGAAGTATTTACCAGCCAAAGCCAAGCTGTCCTGATATGAAGAAAACGCCTCAAGTCAGGGTCAGTTTGGCTTCTGCCCACTGGGGTTTTATTTTGTAAAGGACTGGGTAACCATGAGCAAGTTTGAAGTCAACCTACTTTTGCTATGCTTCTAAACCACCAAATTAGGTCGTTTCAATGCCCTAATGGTTGATGTATATTAAAAAAAAAAAAGGACAAGGCGGCTAGAAAGTTTGATGTATTGACAACAGACTCAGGTTCTTCTGATATTTAGAATTAGTCTGTCAGACATTTGTGTCACTCTGCATTGATTACTCCACTCCCACTTAAGTATTTTGATATTGGCTTCATTTATGGAAGCTCAAATCTTCATGACCTCCTGTTGGCTTGATTTGTGATTATGTATGCAAGCAGCCTCATGCTGTGTAGATGGGCTTGTCTTTTCAGCCATAGACCAGGACTGTTTTGTGAAAGAGGAAACGGGCTCTTTCTGTAATCTTTTTATGAAAAAGCCCGACTTTATTAATTCTTATTTAATGTTTTGATTTGTCAGTTTCAAGGACAAACTTTAAAACCAATTCAAAAAAGGAAATAAAAAAAAAAGCTTTGGCATCTTAATAGAAATCCAGCAAGGCGTTGGTAAATGACTCAAAATTATTAAAAAATTTGACCTTTGACCCATCAGTGAATACAGATTTCCAAACAACCTTTGCGTTTTATCAGCAAAGCTATGTGATGTGGAAGTTGTTTCTGAGCAGAAAATACTGTTATTTTCAACATAAATTACATTTTGACAAGTTTGCTGTTCCTATAGGCTGCAAGACAGGTGAAATGTCAACTTTGATATTCTCCTTGTTTGTTGTAAAAGCAAACCAATTTTTACAGTGATTCTTCTCTTACACACATGGCATGATGTCCCCTCCTCTCCTAATATAAATAATAATAAATTACATCTTACGGGAGGAAAGTTAGGAAAAAATCATCAGCAGGTTATAACTTTACAGAAACCTTTTTTGAAATCAGCCACACAATTGTTTTTCATATCTTTTTAAGAAAGAAAATCTCCATTTACTTTCAAAAGTATTATCCTTTATATCCACTGCCAGTTAGATTTTTAGGAAAGGCGCAGTGGCAGTCTTTGAAAGCTTCTGATGCTGTCAGAGACGTGTGAAGGCAGCAGGGAGCAGTTGTGACTGTTGCACTCAATGTTCATCAGCAATTCCTGACAGCAACTGGTGGCCTCCAGCCACCCCAACAGTTGCCATGACATTGTTTTGTTTTATGTTTCACCCACGGGACGTGCTGTATAGCTGGCCATATACGGAACGGTTCCAGGCAGCTATGATTGAATGGGTTATCTTTTAGTTTTAAAAGCTGGTGATGAATTACTGATTCCTAGTAACTAATTAACCCGTTTTCTCTGTTCCCACATCTAGGCTCTTTGAATACAGTGCAGTATTGAGTTGGAAGCGCTAATAACGTCTGGATTTCATCAGTCTTTAGATTATCACTGCCCTCATTTTGAACTGAGGGCTTTGTTTATAACTGTTTCCACAGACCGAGATACAAAAAGTTGGTATCCAGACAAAATGTAGTATCTAGGAAAGTATTTTTATTTTAAATATTTGCTCTAAGATCTTTGCACAAGTTTAAAAAAAAATATCACATGTTTTGAAAAGGTTGTACATTTCCTTTTCTTCCTTTTTGTTTTTGCGTTTGTTTGCCAAAATGTTAAGACCTCTTATTTACAATAAGCCCTTCCTCCCATATCCCACTGCTTGGCCACCAGTCTGCTCCCATAGTCTCTGTCCTTTGCCCTTTCTGTAATTTGTCTTTAAATAGAGGAAAGGCAAAACTACAAAAACAAGGCCTGCGAAATTTCAAATAGATTCTGTGTACAAGCCTTTTATACACTTTTGTGCAATTTTCCCCTCATTTGCAATTCTCATCAATTCACAAGACAACCAACAGCATGGTAGATTAGAATGAAATGAGATTCACATGGTTAATATGTTTTACATGCAGATTATCAAAACAACTTTCAAAAAACAAATAAGCTAACAAGTGAAGACAATTTAAAGAACAATAACTGTAAGTCAGATATATTTAAATTAGGTATTTCAGGTAAATGTTTTTGTAAATGCTTGTAAATTTTCTGCTTCTGTTTTCCAGCATTGGTAGGATTTTTTTAAAATGACTGAAATTGAAATGCAGTGCTTATAGAGTAAACGCCTTATTTCTAGTTTTTTTTTTTTTTCCACCAGAAAATATGACTTCATCCATCATCAATCGCTTTGCTAGGATTGTCTTTTTCAGAAATATGTTATCTGCTGCTCGGTTATTTTGACTCTAGAGTCAAAAAGGTTGTGACAAATCTTTATCAAGACGGAAAGGTGACTTTTGTATAAATGGGATTTGTTTTCTAGGGATTGCACATGTAACAATGTTTAGTTTGTTATGTGAAATTGGAAACTTATTTTTCCTTCTCTTGTTGTTCCAACTCATTTCCATGTGACCTGACTTTCTTAAGGGCCGCCTTCAGTTGGAGTAGCTGCAGCTCACTGTGTGTAGTGTGTGATGGGGTGTGTGGGCGTGCATGTGTGTGTGTGTGAGAGAGAGAGAAAGAGAGTTGGGGGAAGGGTTAGTAAGGGATTTGGCAGCTCCTTTGATCAATAAAGCATAAACAAGAGGGGGGCTTCAAAATGGGTTTCATTGTGTCAGGGGGAGGAGTTGCTGAGTCAGGCCCACTCGCTCTCTGGTCTGGGATAGAGAGTGGCCAGGCAAGCTAGGATTACTGGACTGACCAAGAGAAACTTTCTGAATCTCACTGCGTCCAGCTGTTCCAGAATCTGCTCTTAATGGCACTTTGGGATCAAATGAACTCCAGGCAGCCAAACACGTCCGTATTGTGCTATGTTGCTGAAGTTTAATGGTAGTATTAATTGGCATCACAGATGTAAACTTGCTTTTAAGATTATTTGTTCACTAGTACAACAATAAAGCAATATTGTTGAACTGGACAAATAAGCTACTGGAGTTTGGTGCCTTTTTTGTTTCAAATGAGGGGATGGGAGGGGGGTGGAGTGGGGTGATGGTGGGGTTCTCTAAATAGGATGCTTCAAAAACAAAACAAGTGAATAGTTAGGTTTTAGGTTGTAGCTCAGTCTGCGCCTTTGTCAAGCAGGTGAAAGCTTTGTAAATGTGGCGCCAGATTGTTAAAGCCCCCGACACTCCGTGGTGTCCGAGCCGCTTCCAGGAAAAAGGGACCCCCTGCGTTGAGCCCTGGGACTGACCCTCCCTCAATAGAGAAGGTCCTGCCTGGGAGAGGAGGGCTTCCTGTATTAGCTTTCCATCTTAATCAAGCAACAAGTGCCAACAAAGCACTAATTATCAATGCCTCCACAGAGTTGCACACAATGCGCACTCCACCCGCCCCTGTTCTGTCCCGTCCCGGCAAAGATGGTCAGAAAATAGATGAAGCAACATTGTCTGACGTTACAATAGCCATTTTGAAACCAATTACAGCCTCTTGGAAGCTTTCGAGACATTTTCTGCTTATCTTATGTTGTCTTTTTTTTTTTATTATTATTTTACTTTTTGCCATATTTATCTAAAGGTCATGTTTACTTGGGGGATGTGAACATTTGCACACTAAGATAATTTGAGTTCATAATAAATTGGATCATGTCGTAATTAACGGATCAGGACTACATTGTGCCTGTTAGCATGTGGGGTTCCTCAAGGCTCCAATCTAGGGCCACTCTGTAAGATCCTCCAAGCTGAGACTCTTTGTTACTGCAACATTTCTTAGCATAGGTATGCTGATGATGCATAACTTTATTTGTGAAACAATATATTTTAGGACTAAAATAATTAATCATCAGCTAATTTAGTAATGGATTTAATCATTAAGTGGAGCATTGAGTAAAAACAAGGCCGTTTGCTGAAATTAGCTGCAGTCCCAACATATTTTATTTTTTCATTTTTTGGTGTGGTAGACTAGTCATCAGGATGAAATTAATTTATTTTGTTGTCCTTTTCTCTTGCAGCCACAATGAGAAAAGTACCACCTGGCAGGATCCTCGCAAGTCCCTCCTCCAGATGAATCAGCCGGCTCCCCCCAGTTCTGTTCCAGTCCAGCCGCAGAACCTTATTAACCCAGCCAATGGTGTGCACTAAATCATGCTATTTTTTTTTATTTTTTTTTATGTTTTTCACTTTTTTGTTTTGAACTCAAAATGATTGTAATGGATATACGGACAGCTACGTTTGCACAGCACGGTGTAGAATACTGGTCTGGTCTAGTTCTTGCTTGTCTCTGCTCTCAGTTCTGACCATGCAGCTGGAATTTGCCCCAGGTGAGGGAAGACTCAGGCAGAACGTTACACGTCCTCTGTGTTGTTTTGAAGCTCTGACTCTCAGATTAGAGAATTCTAGAAAATATGTTGCTTCTTTGTGTCCTGTGGATTCATTTCAGCCTGTTTTAGTTATTGACAAACAATAAAACCTTCAAATGTTGGGAACTTTTTTTTTTGATTCTAGAGCTACTTAAAAATTAATTTGAAGCTCATCTTTGCTTAAGTTTATAAATGTTTAAGTCGCTACAATACAGAGTCACTTAAAAGCAACATATGCAAATCTTGTCAAGATTGGTTTGTAATCCCCCAGGATCCCTTCCTGAAGGCTGGGAACAAGCCATAACACAAGAGGGAGAAATTTACTACATCAACCACAAGAACAAGACCACATCCTGGCTGGACCCTCGACTTGAGCCACGCTATGGTGAGCTTCCTAAAGCCAGAAAATGGGGGTAGGGGGGAGAGACATTTTATGTTTAAATATATGTATGATTGATTATTTAATTTGAGTATTAATCAAACCACTTAATTACCAAGAGAAAGAAATTGATATGCAATAGTTAAGTAACTCAGTACCAAATTGGGGATACAAGCTGTAGAGTAAAACTACAAGATCTCAGTTCAGCTTCAGTTTCTTTCAGGACATATTTTGGGGGAAATGCATCATAACTTATTTTGAAAACATGCCTCATAATTAGAAGTGATTGAGTCACAGTTCATTTGGTCAGCCTCCATTGTTAGGGGGATTTTAATCAACTGTTGTTGGTTCAAATCAGATTTCTCCAAAACCCCCCACCCATTCCCTGCCTCCCATCAAAATTCCCACCTAACCTTTTGTCGGCCATTTTAGTGTTGGCCCAACAGCTGAGTTAGCCATTAATCCTACAGGCTGAGCTGAAGTTTGACAGTTGGCTTTCGGTGTGTGGGTGCCACCGTTGGTGAATTAGTGACAGGTCCCAGGTACATGTGCTGAAACGTCTCTGCAGCCATGGGAATGAGCTAATCCCCCAGTGTGTTGGGAAGGCTTACAGAGATCAAGGCTCCTACATGTGTCCCTCTGACTCATTCTGCTTCAGGTGCCATCTATTCACTGCAGCAGTGTTTCCCCAGGGAAGCTCGCCCTCAGGTTCATAAAGGCAACATGTGTGAGTCGGCGTGCGGTGTGTTATCCTCTTTAATTTTAGCGTTAGATTTTTTTTTCTTTTTTTTTAGTTGAAGCCGGGTGCTCGAAGCTCTGGTTTTATGTAAGCGGTCGTGCCGTGCACAGAGGGCGAACTGGAAAGTTCAAAACAGAGCTGTAAGGGGAGCAGGGCAGCTGGGGAGGGAGATGGCGGCTGGGATCGGCAGAGCTCTTTGAAGATTTTGAAGTCTTGAACACACAAGGCGGCTGGGCCCCTGAAAGCTGGGGGAGAGTTAGGATGACTGTTAACTCATGAGGTGCCACAAACATTTTTTCTGCATTGTGTCAAAGTTTTGGCTACTAAAAAGTTGTTTTCTTCGATTTATACCTCCTTCTTGGTTGTTTTCCTAGGTATTTTGTTTTCCCCTAGAAGGAAAACCGGATTATTTCTAGCAACCATACTTCTATTTTACATTTTTGCATGAAAATTAATTCCTCTGGTTTTGTAGGTTTTCCAATTATAAGCTAGGTCCTGTGATAATGGAGGCTAATTTGAGCTTTGGGAAGAAAAGCGGCTGAGCGCCTTTAACTGAGGATTGTTGCCGACTGGCTTTCCCCCGTGTGAGGCCCACGGCCCCATTTTGCTCAAGCCCCAGACAGACTTGAAACTCTGCCAGGCCTCTTTATTCTGCGGTCCAACTCTTAATCTGTTCCAGACCTTTTCACAGGGGTGGGGGAGACTGGAAGAGGCGAGGCAAAGGAGAGGGAAGGAGTAAAGGGAAAAGGCCGATGGGATAAGTACGCCTCCTCTTCAAGGTCCCAAAGAGGTGACAGGCAGCAAATACAAGTATTAAGTGTACAGTGACTGGATTTAAAAGGGGCTGGGTGACGTGGGCATTTTATTTCTTTTATGCTTCCAATGCTAAAGCAAAAAAAAGCAAAACATAGATTCTTTTTTAGTTGAAGCTGTCAGATAAAAAGTGAAGTTTTCTGCTTACATGATCAGAAAAGTTGTCACTTTGATAGTTGTGCTACTATAAAATACTCTGACGTAAATAGGACACAATAAAAACACAGAAAGTTGAGTTTTTATTTTTTCTTTAATTCTTAAATATTCTACACTACTTCCCTGATACATCGTTTGACAAATGCCCACCTTGAACTTTGCTTAAAGTTCACGACAACAGACTTTCCCGTAGCATTATGCTGCCCTCACCATGTTTTAATGTAAGGGTGGTTTAATAAGCTGTGTTAGTTTTTAGAAGTAGTAGGGCTTACTTGACCAGATCTTCCACATGATTGCCATCTCGCTGACATGCCTTCTAGTAAACAATTCTACAGCAGTTTGTGTTGGTGTATCCCACAAAACTACAACTACAATAAACACAATCTGAAAAGGTTTGAGGGTGTGAATACTTTTACCTCTGTGTAGTACACAACAAACGTGTGTTTCAATCACAGCCAGACTCTCTCTCCACCGGGTTTTCTCGACACGAGAAACACAAGTGGCCTTCTCTTAAACTTAAGGCAGAAGGCAAATATTTACCAAACCTTCAAAGGTTCTGTGCCCTGGTCATGCTGAGAACTTCCCACAGCTGGCACACCCTGGGCTTTACCTGCCCCAGGTGATCCCATGCTGCGTTTGCCTGCCGGAGTGATGGGCTGATAAGACCTCGAGTTGCTGGATCTTTGTGCTGCAGGAGTGCGTGAGGAAGACAAAAAGCAGACTGCATTAACTAGTCTCTTATCGGCGCGGCTCACCTGCAATCGCCACTTGTATGCGCTGCTGATTTACACCACACACATGGTCACGTCCTGAAAGTTCAACCGTGCTGCTTGTTCTGAGCCATCACTCTGGCCCCTTTCCACCTATGATTTAACTTTATGTCATCAGTGTTTGTGAATACTTTCTACTTAATGTTTTGTCTCTGGGGGAATCCTTGACTGAGGAGCCCTGAAGGAAAATTCCATTTAAATTCAAATCTGAGCTTAGTCACACTGCTTGGTTAAAAAAACAACAGATTTGCCCTGATTAGACTGATTATGCAACCCTGGTATTATGGTGAAAAAACTAAACGCACACACAGAGCTACCGAATCTTTGCAGGTCAGCGGTAGACTATACACTGCCTTTGAAAAGTTTTCATACTCCATGAATTCTTTCACGTTTCCCACAAACAAACCATAATACTGTGCAACAGAGCATGACTGGGAAGTGGAAGTTCAACAATATGTGGATTTTCAGCTTCACATTCAGACACCTCTACTCTTATATCCTTAATAAGATCCAGTTCACCCAATTGGGGATAACCTAATTTGTAATCTTGCAATAAATATAGCTGTCGGATAAAAGGCTTCAGAGGTTTGTTGGAGAAAAATGGTGGACAAACAGGAACATGAATAACAAGTCAGGGAGGTAGTTGTAGAGAAGTTAAGAAGCAATATTTAGGGACAGCCCGGTCTGAAAATTTTGGCCAATATCCGATATTATTCTCATCACTGTTCTGGGCAATAACCAATATTTGCCAATATTGTATCTATTGGCATACATCTTTAAAAGCATGAAAAATGACCACACCATTGGCCTTTCTTCTCTCCTTCAGTTATAAATCCCACAATCCTGCACTGCATCACTATCACATACCCAAACAAATACCTCTTAGTCAACCCCCTTAACTCCCTTTCCTGAAACACAAACCGCAACAAAATGGAAATGTACATCTTTTGGTAATATTGGCTTAGTTTTAGATATTAGATCAATATCAAAATGACAAAAAAAAAATTCAACCTAATTGAGAATTTGTGGCAGGAAATGTAAGTCGCTGTTCTCAGAAGCTTGAGATATTGTGTAAAGATGACACATTGGTATGGAAACATGCAAAACTTGTAACTGAACTAAAGTGCTGCAAGAATTTTTGCGAGGCGCTGTATTCCGTTTCACTGCGTCTGCAAATCCAAATTGAAAAGTGTTCCAGATTGTCGGAGTTTTGCCTACCACTTAAATATATCTCCTCATCAAAGCTTGAGTCTTGACTGATGCGGTGCTGTTGACATGACTCATGCACAGGAACACCATCATGAGAACAGTTGAGGGTGCCATGGTGCTGGAAAGATCCAGGCTCCAAAGGCCTCGGTATCTGCAGGAGATAAGAAGCGGGAGAGAAGTAACACACTCTCCTAAAGGTGCCGATAATGTGTGTGTGTGAGCGGGGGAGGCAGCTCCGTGACTAGTGTGTTTGTTTATGTGCATGCGGGTGGAGTGGAGAGCGGGGGGCCTATGTGGACACAGAGCATGGAGGGGGGCGAGGTGGGGGGCCTTCGGAGCTTCCCAGGGAGAGCCCTGAGCTACAGTTCATTCAGCTCCTGCAGAAGTGTAAACAGACAGTGATTGAATGGTGATGAGAAAGGTGCCTACGAGGGCAGGACAGTGGAGCACAGAGACACGGCCTCGCATGAAAATTGTGCCACTATGAAGCTTTTGTTTTGGTTGCCACTTGGATCCCCTGAGCAAACGCCGCTCCTCATTGGTTCCATTACTGGAACTCCCCTCTTCCTACTACAATGATAAAGCTCGTGACCTACTTCGCATGCATAGATTGGGGCATTGCTTTGCTGCCTTAGACCTAAGAATAACAAAGATTTCACCAGAGGAACAGCTGTGTTGTCATCACAAACGCATTTGATATTGTAAACAGGTAGTTCACTTGCTAAAGCACAACGCATTTCATTTGTTGTGTGAAAGAAACTTATGTTAATGGTGGTTTTGTGTTTACACAAGCCGATGTAGCGCTCTGTCGCCGAGGACTATCAGATTTATTAGATCAGCTGACAAGGACCTGTCGGGCCGGGAGGAGGAGGCGGTCAGTGTTCAGGGATGTTCTGCGACTTGTTTAAGTGGAAACAAAAGACATAATGAAAGGATAAGTCATGCCTGATGCAATGTACAAAGCCTGTGTTAGTCAGTGAGTGGGAGGGGATCAGGTCTTACAGGAATGGTTGTTTCAGATTGTCGATAGAAAACCTTCTGTTGGGACTTCTTGTCCCACGACACCGGCTGCACTGGATCGCCTCTTCCGCACGCTCAGCTTGTTGGCAAATGCGCAACTTGTCAATCATGTACATCACGTTTTAAATGTAGCCAAGTGTTGAACAAAACGGAAGTTTCTTGGCTGCCGGTCTGCTTAAGATCTGATTGTAGTGTATCTGTCATGTAGTGTGTATTTTTTTTTGTTTATTTTTATTTCACCTAACCTGTTTAAGCGACAAACTAGTTTTCATGCTTGCTTAGAACTGGTTCTTTCTGTCACCACCAGAAAATCCTCTGACTAAGGTACATCTTTTCTTTGCTGGGCAAGAAGCACTGTTTTTGTCTGCTGGAGAGGTGGAATTATAGAGACCAACAAAGAATCGGTGTCTCAGTTTAGTTTTGTGTTTATTTTTAAAACGGAAACAATTAATATCTTACTGAAAACCAAATGCAATCATTTGTGGAAACTACCACAACCCATTGGCCACTACGACAGTTGGCTACCATGGAAACTGAACACAGGTGTCTCATCATGGAAGTCTACTTCAGTGCTGGTTGGCGACTCGTTGAATATGAGGTGTTTGCCTGCGAAACTAGTACGCAGAGCAGGCAAGCTAACTAGGATAGTTTAGAGCTAACCTGTAGGAAAGATCTGTCCACAGCTTTTTCTCAATATATTTATCCCTTCGAATACAGGATGAATTATGGGCTCAAAACACAGGAGGCAATCTTGCCTTCCATTAGCCAAGCAACCAGCAGAATTAGAGTATGCGAGATTTCAAGCTTGCAAATGAAGACGAGCGAGCTAACGATGCCACGCATGAAAGTTGAAAACTGTTCAGCCGTTGTTGCTTCTGTCGTATCCCACGCCGAGTGGCGGAAAACTTTTTCTGTCATTTGTCGTTCCTGTGTTTCGAGTGCATTATTTACAGGTGTTTTATGAACACCCATAAAACACTGCTGCATTTTTATTTCTGCCCATCTCTTTAGCAACATGTTTGGAACCAGCTAGTTGTCTTCGCAGGACACTCGGATGGCAAACCGCTCAGTCTGAGTATCTATTCAAACCTGAAGAGACAAGGGAAATACAGGTTAGCCAGTATCCATTACTATGGCAACTAAACGCAGACTAATGGATGGTTATTATTGAGGAGCAACTAAGCACATTGACTTCTGAGAGAGTTGGAAACTCTTTTGAACTTTTTAATTTCCACACGGGATGTGAACAAATCTGCCTTATAATCTTTTGTGTACCTCCTGTTTACAGTGCTGCTGGTAAATACCAATCAAAGATCAGAATCCTGGGGATGTTGTTCCCGCATTTATTTTGTCTCAGACATTGGAGCTCGGATCAAGACATGACGTTGGCACCCGAGTAGATCTAGTTGTAGTGGCACATTGGGGAAAAACCTGTGGAATTTGCTAGTTGTTCTCACAACACCTTGTTTCTCTCCTTTTTCTTATGCATTCACATTTTAGGAAACATATTCACAAAAGAAATTGCACATCTCTGCGTGTGCTATTGGTTTAATGTGATATAACTAGAAATAAGCAGTATTCTTCTGCAACATTCACAACCTGAAGATAAGTTATTGACTTCTGACTCAGAAACTCAAATTTCCAAGTACGAACAAAACACTGTTTGCAGGAAAAATACAACAAAAGCAGTGATTTTTATGGTATCTACTGAGATTGAATCAACTGTGTACTGTATGTTTTTATGTTCGCTGTTTATAAACTGGAGTCTTATGTTTTTAAGTTTGTTTTTTTGTTTTTTTTGCTTTGCTTTTGCAGCTCTGAACCAACAGCGGATCACACAGAGCGCTCCAGGGAAACAGTCGGGACAGCTGCCTTCCAGCACCCACGTTGGAGTGATGGGAGGAAACAACCAGCTGAGACTTCAGCAGATCGAGAAGGAGAGACTCCGACTGCAGCAGCACAGACCACAGGTCAGCCGTCAGTTTGGTCTCAGTACCTTCATTTCACAGAGGGACTTGAAGGGGCGCATTTCCTTTCTGTGTACTATGAGTCATAGACATTACATTGGACCCTCAGTGACTCACAGGCAAAAGCTTTATTTTGTTATGGGGTTGTAATGCCTCCTCTTGGTAAGTCATGAATTAAGTATAGTGGTGAATCTTAAGCCTCTTTGATCAGTTTTTATTGTTCAACTATCCTGCCCTGTGAGTCATATGTGGTAAATTTATCACTTCCTTACCGTCCCGCCCACGCAGGGTGGTGCCGCAACGTCCCCTGATTTACTCAGGACTGTGTCATAAGCTGGAGACTGAGCTTTATGGTTATGAATGAGAGTGCTGGAGACTTTGTTTACCCTGCCGTTCACTTGGGTTGTTTAAAGTTCATGGTGTAGGAAGTGACCCGTGTGTGTACATGCAGCGGGTTGAGGAGAATACGGCCATCTGACCGCCCTGAGGGGCCACGGAAATCATGTGCTGTAGGTTTCAGCGATCACGTTGTTATCGAGTCCTTATCAGGCACTGCAAAATTAATTTTGTTTTCACAGAAAGGTTTCTGCTGCAGGAGCTCTGTTTCCTGGCTCACTTAAAATTCTTGGCAGATTTTATTTTATTTATTGTTTTTGCTGGAATCTTTTGTCTTGTGGCTTTAATAGCTCCTGCAAGTTGATGTGCATAAAACATGATAAAAGTTTAGTATTTTCCAGGAAAATACTACTGTTTTAGCATCAATAAACTTAACAGAAATTTTAAAAATTAGTTTTAAAAATATTTTTTTGTCTTACTGGTCCTGTACGTTAAAGATTAATGAGGAAGTGCCAGACTACCCAGAGATCTATCTGTTGGTACTAGGTGTGCACCGATTGCAGTTTTTTGACCGTTCACTCGTCTTTAAAATGCCTGACCTGCCAATATCAATTTTGGCTGATACCATTTTTTTTTTCTTTGAAATATTGCTAAGTTAGCAACAACGGGGTGAGTATTGTTAGCCTCACACGTGCAGACATGACCTGATGGGCAGGTCTGTTGTCAGCCAGCTCTCACGGCAGAGCAAAAGGGCTGATTTTCAGATCTTTACAATCGATTAAAATGTGATCATGGATGAGATACGCTTCACATGCAAGTATCGGTCTAGCGCCAATCTCCCAAAATGAAAGAAATCCGGTCTGATTTAATGGTGCATCCCTAGTTGGTACCACTGAGTTAATGAACAAAACAGTGGTCACTGGAATTAGTTGAAACTGACAAAAGTAACAATGAAAATTAACCAATAAAATTTTGATATTGCTTTTGAACTGTGGTTCAACAGAATTACAAAAAAATACTAATAAGACAGACCTGGACAAAAATTATGGTACCTGTAACTTAACATTTTGCCGTGCAACCTTGGCCAATCTGCAATGACACTGCCTAGTTATGTGTTATTTTTGTGCACCACACGTCAGCTAATCTGATGTTTGTGATCTGCTTCACTCTGTAGCCTGCTTTGAAAGTGCCCTTCTTTTTCTGGTCTTGACGGATGACTTCGCAGATAACTCTGCGAAACGAGCCGACTTGTCCATCAAGTTAGCCAAAGGCTGGTACTGGTCTTACCTTCCTCATCGAACAGGAAATGGGGCTTTCAGTGTTGGATTGAAAGTACGCCTTTCCAGTCTTACTAGAGCAAGAAATCTAGGGTGGCGTAATGGCTGTGCCTTACAGAACAGAATGACTGTAAACCAGAAACTAAAAGCTGCTGCCTTGACACGCCAGTCTCTTCTAGTTTGACACAAGTTCCACATGGAAATCTGTGACTTGCGCTTAAGCAGGACCTGTTTTGCAAAACTGTCAGAATAAGCCATAACCCAAATGACAAGAAAAAAAGTCCCCACACTTGTTGGGAAGTGACTTTTTATGCAGAAGCATCACTCCCCACTGGGAACCGGCCTTCCTTTTGGGGGTTTTTCCCGTAATAGCTGATTCTCAAAATAGTGACAGTGGTCAAGTCATTTCACCTTCCCGTTGAAGGAGTTGAAACAGAACAACATGACATCATATCCTCAACCTTATCTAAAGCAGCATGTGTAGAAAACAATTGTCTTGGATTGTGGCGGCTGGCCCCTTGTGTAACATAATACTTTGAGGGGAACGGGAGGGGGTTGTATGGAGCAATGTGTTAGTGCAACAGAGGAGTAAGCCCAGTGGTTCACAATTTTTTTTTTTTATAACAAATATCACTATTTTTAAGAGGCATGTTGGGATATGTCATAAAAACAAAAACGTAGAAGTGGTTTGATTTTTAACCCAAAGGTGAAATTTCCACATCTGGAGCTTATATAATTTTCAGAAATTACTCCACAAGTTGGAATTCCTTTTGGGAAAATTGTAGTTTTCCCAATCAGAACCTCATAAGAAAATTAGGCATTCATGGAACATATAACATGCATTCAAATTTAGCAAAAACAAGTGCTTCGCAGACATTGAAAAGAGACCTTGCAAACCTTTACTATTACTGCAAAGAATGCTGTGCTAACTCTTCAAATTAGATAAAAGGTGGAACTGAAGAAATTGACTCAAGTCAGGAAGCATCAGGGATCCATGTAAACAAACTAAAAACATTACATTTCTAAAATATCAAAAATTGGCTTGAAGTTTAGATTTCTTTCATAAGTTCTAAATTAGCAGGTAATTAAGCTAGTCTAAAGAGAAATATTAAAAGCGTGAAGATAAAAATAACAAATAAAATGAGAAAAAGCTGACATTAGGCAGCAAAAGACTGTTTAAATAAAACACAATGACACTTTTGTCTGAATTTAAAACAATGTGGTAAAGTTTAACTTGTATATAAACATTTTTGCATGGTGCCCTTCTTAAAAATACAATTATGCCTTTGATTTATATTTTCTTTCCTCTTTATCTAGGTTTTATATAAAAGACGGCTTTTTGGATTTTGATGCACAGTTAGAGAAACTGCCAATTTTACTACTTAGAATTTTAGCTTAAAAGACAAATTTTCAAACTTGGCATTAGGGATAGACTGATGCGAGAATAGGTGCCAAATCCTGATATTTTTATCGCAATATGACACATATTTCTCTAAACTTACAACAATGTGGAAAAAGTCTATTTATTCTCTGTTTCAATTAAACCCCTCGCCATCCTGCACTTCTTTAGTCACATGACCAAACAAGTATCACATGGCCAACCTCGCCATGCCCCCTGCAAAAACAAAAATGACAACATGGAAAAGGCATCATTTGAAAATATCAGCCCAGTTTCCTTTATCGAACTGATACCAATAAGTTAAAAAATGAAAAAATAAAAATCGGCCAATACTGATGTTGATGCCAATATATTGTGCATCCCCACTTAGAACAGAGCTTAGGTTCTCACTCGCACTTTTTACTAGTTAACTGTTGTCCTCTTTGCTCCTGTTGGGATTTTAATTAATCTATAGCTTGAAGAACATCATCTTTTTGTCTGCTGTTGTTAAGCCTGTCACAATAAGCAATAAATCAATTAATCGCATGATAAATGAAAGTGAGCGAGATAGTTTCCATTTTCATGCTTCTTTGTAAATTGTATTTTTTTCTTTAAAGAATTTCTAACCTTTTAATGTTATTAAAAATTCAACATTTTGATAAATGCTGTGAATATTTGGCAAAAAAGTTAGTTTGCACTTTTATTTTTCTACAAAAATCCCAACTTGCAGTTTTGCCCGTTTTTCTTGTTTGAGCCTAAAAACTGAAGTCCATTGTTGAGGACAAACTTGCATTTTTATGCCTTGGTCTCAGTCTGAAGGTGACAATATTGTCGTTTATCGCAATAATTTTTGGGACATTTTATCAACATCCAAATTTGTTATCATGACAGGCCTAGTTGTCTCACAAATAATGAATGCCATAACATGCATGACCGACTGTACCATGGTATTAGGAGTTCAGACATATTTTTAGGAAGCTGAGGCTGTTCATAATCAGTTTTTTTCATCACCCACAGGAGCTTGCTTTGAGAAACCAGCTGCCCACCAGTATGGATCAAGACGGCAGCACAAACCCCGTCTCCTCTCCTTTGGCCCAAGATGCTCGGACCATGACTGTCAACAGCTCTGACCCATTCCTCAACAGGTCAGTCTCAAACAGAGAGCTCTGTAAAGAAAATGGAGGAAGTCTTCCTCTGTCACAGCAGAATCCCTGCCTTGCATGAGGCCGCCTGCCAAAAAAACTTACAGTTCTGGTTCGGCTCGTCATGCTTACTAGCTCCTGTGTGAGGGGGATCGGTGCGCTGGGCCGTTTGAGGCCGCATTACGCAAGCTGCAAAAACAGAGGGCCTGTCTCTGGGCTTTAACCCTCCTCACATGTTAATGACTCACACAGACCAGCCGCACAACTTGTTGTGCGGAAGTTTTCCGCACAGCAACGACCCCTGGTGTACAGCGGCAGCATTACAGGTCACATCAGAGCTAAAATGGTGGTGCGTGTTATGAAAAGCACTTTGTTGGGCCTTTATTAGATCGGAAACAGCTGCCGGTTCGGACAGACGGCAGAGTTCTCCACATGTAAACGGAGCAGAGTGTCACAGCGGAGTGTAAATCCGAGCGGTTCAAGCTGACAAAATGTGGAAAGAGTTGAATAGCAAGCAGTGCTATGAGAGCATGTGGTCCAGTCAGTAGACAGGCCAAACTAATCCGTTCCCCCGCCCCCGATCCCCCTATTCCCTCTGCTCCCCCTGCTCTGACAAAGGCTTCATTCATCCTGCCTCTGCCATACTCTGCCTACATATTTTTCTGCTAATTAGTATAGGCTTGTCAAATATCTTCTTTGCTCCTTTTGTCTTTTTGTCCCTTTCATTGTTGCTTCTTTTCCTGTTATATTGGGTGGAAAAAGTAAAGTAAGTGTGTGAGAATTTAACAGATGAACTGCAGAAGGTTCTAGCTCCATTTGATGGCAAAGGAAAGTTGATAAATTCGAGAAAAACTTTTGCAGTTTCAGCTTGATTTTAATTAGTTTTAGGCCATTTAGGGGTCTGCAGCTTTCACAAACCACAGAGCTGTTTTTGCCCTCAGCCCAGCTAAATAAAACTCTCCTGAAAAGACGACTTAAAAATGATAATAAATATTTATTATTCTAAATCTGTTAATTTTTCAATAATCCTAATGTTATTTCTGGGGCTTTGTTTATTTTAGTTTTTGCTTTAAATCAAGAACAGAAACATAGAACATTGACTAAAAAAAACGAGGACTGATTCATTTTCTTCTACAGGCTGTTGATGTGTGGGAAAAATTACGAAAGTAAAAAAACAACAACTTTGTTTCTGAGGTAATAATGACAAATGATGGTTGCTTATTGTCAAAATCAAATGTGGGATTTATCCCATGGAAAATATAAAAAAAAAAAAAAATGCTAAAAAATACATTTGTGTATATTTAAAAAAAGTTGGTTCTGCACTTTTTTAGCCAGTTTATTAGGAGCCCTTGTGGATTCTCTAGAACCGCAGGTTGCGGACCCCTGAGGCAGTTTCTAATCGATGTTTTGACGTTTGTGGATTTCCAGCGGGACCTACCACTCCAGGGATGAGAGCACCGACAGCGGGCTGAGCATGAGCAGCTACAGCGTTCCTCGCACTCCAGATGACTTCCTGAACAGCGTGGATGAAATGGATACAGGTGAGTGGCGCGTTGGTGCATCTCCGGCACCGTCATGGCAACAAAACGGACAAAACATGTTTAATTTGGCATGCCTACCTGACAAAGGGAAAACTACTCTTAGCTTTGCAGACCGTTCTGATGCCGTGAGGCTTTCTGAACCCGTCACCTTAGCCAGTCAGCATTTGTGGAATATTTCCAATTCTCTTCTAATGGAAGACAGACCTGGACTGCAGGCTGGCCAGTTAGGCGATCACGGAGCCTCTCTGAAGCAAGACTTTCAAAGTCCTACAGAATGAGGTCTGCCATTAATTTCTCCCAAAAAATTACAAACAAATCCCCATGGAAAATATCTCCCCTTGATTGTAGTTTATGTTTCCCTCAAATTCTTGAACAAAACCCAAAGTTTCAGCCATGTGGAAGTCATCCGAGCCATTGGTGCAGCCGCATACCGTCAACAGTGCCACCTTTTACACCGACTGCTGATAACGAGCCAAAGTTTTGGCAGCAAACTTGTGGGTAAAGTCAGGGTAAACACCTCTGTAACTTTCCCACATTGTGTCACGTTGCCACCACACACATCAGTGTATCTCATTCTGGTTTTATGTTGCATATGCATACAAAGGAGTGCAGAAAGATGAAGTGAATTAAGCAGTTTTCAAAATGTTTTTTAAATGGAAAACATGACAGATTTGAATTCTGTCCCCTTTTCGCCTGAAAACTACAGCCATTTGTTGGGTGTCAGAAATCCACTAATTTGTAAGCGGAGTCCTCCTTTGTGCTGTTCTGTGAACACAAAAACGTTTTGTAGAGAACAAACAGCGTCATAAAGTCAGAGAAACGCGTTTTGTTCCGCATTATAATAATATAACACTGAACAGACTTTTTGTTCATCACATAAAATCAAAACAAAATGCATAGATGTTTCTGGTTCAGTTCAGCTGTATTTATATGTTGACAACAAATGTAGTCTTGAAGCACTTTACAAAAACATCAAAGTAAAATTTGTAGCTTGACAAAATGTAAAAAGTTGAAGGGGAATCGATATTAGATATGTGGCTGCTTCCTTTCATATTTTGATCTTGAGTTTAAATTGTTTGACAATAGTAGATTAGTAAATCCTGGCCTTTTCCAGATTCTTCTTTTATAACCTCACTAGTTATCAAGTTATTTGTTACTTTTGGATTCTTGAATATTGTATTAAAAAAGTCTCGTCTTTGCCTTGATCCATTTCCAAGTGTGTTGCTAGAATGAAAGCAATCTTTATTTCTTTCCCTAAAACTGTGATTCCTGTTTCCCTGTCTGTAGACTGCTCCCTTTCTTTGTAAAGTCATCACTTCCTGTTGAGTCTTGATCCAACAAAAAATGTCATCTTCTGTCCATCAGGAGACCCTCTCCCAGCCTCCATTGTGTCGCAGCCCAGCCGATTCCCCGATTACCTGGATGCCATCCCCGGAACCGACGTGGATCTGGGCACCCTGGAGGGAGAGAGCATGGCGGTGGAGGGCGAGGAGCTGATGGCTAGTCTGCAGGAGCCGCTGAGCTCCGACATCCTCAGCGACATGGAGTCTGTGCTGGCGGCTACCAAGATCGACAAGGAGAACTTCCTGACGTGGTTATAGAGGAGCCAAGCGGAGGGGCGGGGCGCTCCGTGCCACTTGTTCCCCGCTGCGCTCTGAACCGTCGCCTGCTCTGATCTGTGAAGGATTCATAGATGCTTTTACCAGACATTTCAGCGAGCCTCTCTGAACTTCTGTGCCTCTCAGCATGTAAGGCCTAACCTCTTTTCAGGCAGTATTCTGATCTTTTCACTTGTATTTTTATCTTTTTGAATTTGTCTGTGTCTTCAAGGCTGGCCTATGAACAGACAATTATGCAAGGGCCCCAAAAATTTTTACAGGTCTGTCAGCTTATTTACCCAGATGGTAGCTGAAATGAGCAAGTGCACGTGTTCTTCTGCAAGGACTGCTCATGTTGCTTCCCACCTGGAGCCTCTGGAGCCTCTTTTGTTTTTGCAGTGCGTCACTAAGCATCTGTGTTTGGGACTATTGAATTTAGTTAAATAGCTTTATGTTTGCCTTTTTTTTTTTCTTTCAACGAGCCTGAAAAACCAAAAATGATGTATTCGAAGCATAAAGAACAATACTGATTTGGAGTGAAGGTAATTTGAGGTGCGATTTGGAGTTGGTGGCTTTGCTTTTTGTTGGGGTGGGGTTTGAAACTGGGGACAGACTACATCGCTGCTTGGCTGTGCCAGCAAGTCTAAGTTAAACCTTTAATAGATCAAGTGCCTTCAGATGTATTTTTTAAAGACGCGAGCAACTCGAACAATTTACCCAGTATGTATAATGCAACGATAGGCGTCAGGCTGTATTCATGCATATATAAGCCGCATGTTAATTGTTCTAATAATCAAACTGTATTATGTTTTATAAACACAAGGTGATTTTCGGGGATCTTTTTCTTACCCATTAGCTTCTTTTTCTCTCATTCTTATCCAAGCCTAACCTAAAAAGCGTGTTTTATTTGTAGCTTGTTACACATGTATAATTGCTTAGATTTAAAAAAAAAAAAAAAAAAAGCGTTTGGGGTGGGGGGTGTTTTGCTCGTTTCTCTTCCTTTAATACCTTAACAGGGTCAACTGTTATCAGAGCACCAGATTCCCTCTGCCAAGACACAAACTAGATTGTTTGGACTTGTTTATCTATCTTCTGATTCTCTCTTCTTTTGCTTTGCAATATATATATTCGCCTATTAGTGTTAATGCATTTTTATTCATCGCAAGCTGAATTCTTATCCTTTCTCTGCTAAATATTAACCAAAAAAAGGAAGATCTG
Organism: Girardinus metallicus; assembly: GCA_903067095.1. NCBI lineage: Eukaryota > Metazoa > Chordata > Actinopteri > Cyprinodontiformes > Poeciliidae > Girardinus > Girardinus metallicus. The sequence continues at coordinate 63,835 of CAEGAE010080251.1, read as the reverse complement.
TAGACTCAACAGATATTATAGCTCAAATCAGTTCAAGCATGTGACAGAAAATATGAATTTACTATGTTTGAAACCGTGCGCCCTCCTCGCAGCCCGCTCTGTGTGATGCTGCTTTGAGCGTCTGAAAAGAAGCAACAGTTTGAAACGGCTGGGCTTGGACAAGTTAAAGCAGGTTTTAGAGTCATGTTTAAACGTAACCAAGAAGGAAAAGGGTTTGGCTTATTGCCAAAGCGTGTGTGTGTTTTGTTTGATGTTTAATGGGATAATTCACAAACAATCAGATATTTCAGTCACGATTCCAAAGATGTTTTTTGTCTATTTTGAGATTTTCTTTTTTTGTTGTTTTTGTTTTTTCTTCTAATGACACTACCCTTATTTTTCACTTCCATCGTCGGGATCGAGAAATGTCAATCGGCCTCCGTATGAACAAAACCGTATAAGCTAATGAGATGTTTTCTGTATGTTTTAAGTGTTATCGGACGCATCTGACTAGTTCTGGCGGAGAGGTTCTGAGGTTTCTGAACAAAGGAGAAAGTGATTTTCGAACAGCGAGCGCATGTTTACATAATTTTACAAAAATGCTCCGGCCGCTGTGCAGACGACACACCGACAGCTTCTCTCGTGATCGTGGCGATGTTTACATGGTGGCTACATCTGCGCATTAACTGCAGTAACCTTTTGGATAATCTTGATAGAGGCCTTGCTGGATGGCACGCTGATTCTGTTGCCAGCCCAACACTGAATTGATAGCATTAACTTGATGGAACACATGCTTAAACATGTATCTTAGATTAGAGGACATTAACTTTTTTTTTTATTATTATTTGTTATTTTGTGTATTGATTTTTACTGATCATGAAACCATGTTTTGATGGATTTTAAAACAGTGTTTGGAGAGAACAATGCAACTAAAATAAGTGGTACCCCACAATGCTTCCATAACACGGCTAGTTTTCATTTAATGCAGCGATGCTTTTTTTTTTTTTTTCATCTCACAACTGATTTTTATTCTTACCTAGAGTGTAAATTGTAAGAAAATTAGATGTTGACTCATTTTAGCAGTAGAACTAATCACAAGTTAATTTGTTTTAGTATTTAGTTTTCTCAATGCACATGAAATGAATTCATATTCGGTAATGAATGTTCATTTTTGATATGTGCATGTGTTTTAGAGCAATAAATTCTGTTACATTATACATTTCTTTATATGATACTTTGAAATTGGCCTTAAATAAAGTATATACGTTGTTTTAAATTTCATCTGTGTTGTTCAAAGTGTTTTTATTCATTTATGTATAATTATACACATTTACTGCTCTTTCCTCACCTCTGCAAAGCTTAAGTTTTATGAAACTTCTGTTGTAATACAGTACATCTGGAAAGCATTCACTTTTTTTCACATTTTGCTATGTTACAGCCATATTTGAAGTTGTATTAAATTAATTTTATTCACAAATACCCAATTTTTTCCAATATATTTTTAGAGTATTTTGCAAGTTTATTAAAAACAGAAAACCAAAAGCAATCTGAAAATGGCTGAACAGACCTGCATCCAACCTGATGGAGCTGGAAAAGAACCTTTTTTTTTCACCTTGAACCATACTGAAAGGATTGAAACGACACTTTTTCATGTGATTTTACATTGGTAAGGTTCAAAGTACAGTGAATAAATCTTGAGCTAGACGAATAAAATGGAAACATTCTAATTTAATATTCAAGAAGGGACTTTTCTCTCAAAAACAAGTAAGACCCATTAGATGCACTGTGAAAATTATAGGTTAAACATACTGATCATCGCCCCCTATGGTTGGTTACAGAATTGCAGGTTTCCGTTTTGTTTTGTGTGTTTTTTTCCAATTTAAATGTTTCAGTTAGTCGAGTAAATCCTGCAACCAGAGTATATGGAAATGCCAGATTTGAAATTAGGATTTTGAAATCCTAATTTTAAACAGCTATTCAGAGTTATGTCAAACTTCAAACGCCCCTCAAACCAAATAACTGCTTTTAAGATGCATCCCTGCTAACGTCAAAGGCTGACTTCCCTCACCAGCAGTAACTCAGGACTCCAGACGCCTCCTAACCAGCCATTCACTTGCTCCGGGTGTGTTAGAGAAGGAATGCGTCTAAAAGCTGCAGGGTGGTATCTCTCGGTCTCCAGTCCTCGCTCTAAATCTTTTAACGTCTCTGTCGAGGAATTTTAGTCCACTTCGCCTTGCTTTAATTCGGACACGCTGGAAGCGTTGTTGTGTATTAACGTCCTGTTTACTGCCATACCACAGCGTCTCATAAGGTTTAAGAAGAATCTTCTTTTTTGTTTGTTTTCATGAACCTTTAGGAGCGGGTTATGGTGTTTTCAAGCACTGACCTCCTTGCTAAGCTACAGCTCCTTCCCCGCTGGCTAGTAACCATGGCCACCGATGAAGGCGGATAAACATTGTAACAGTAAAATGTTTCAGCACATCTACAGCAAACCAGTCCTGCACGAGCTTCATTGACGCGCTAAGACCCTCGGCTCTGATTGGCTGTTTCTGCAGAGAGGAGGCACAGGAGCTAAATTTTTTTTTCTTCAGCTGTCTGTTATACAGGACATATAGTCATAGTTTATATGTTTAAAAATGCAGGTCAAACTCCACCATATATGATGTAACAGGAGTCACACTTTCCATGAAGTTCCATCAAGTTCTACTTTTGTTTAGAATATTTAACACAAAGATCTTGGGGGGGGGGGTATTGGAGATGTTTTGGCAAACGTGAGCTGAATCTTTGTGTTCTGTCACCAGAGGTTTTCATCAGCTGGCCTGCAGTGCTTTTGATGTTGCTTTGTGTGTTTCTGCGACTTCCTGGATGATTAACACACTGTTGGAGAAATTTTGAAAGGTGGGTCATTCCTGAAGGTTTAGCACTGTACTTTTTTTCTCCATTTGTTAATGTTACTCATTGTGTTTATCTAATTTGTTCTTTAATTTCCTTAGACTGAGATCTGTGTCTACTTCACATTGTCAGACAAGTTCTATTTAAGTGATTTTTTTTTATTCTACAAGTCATTCTACACTACAGTGAAAATAACATCTTTAATGTTAAGTCTTGTTAAAGAAAAAGAAATAAACTTCTATTTAATTCAAATAAATTTTATTAATTACATGTATTATATTCCCTAATTACTATCCGAGTATTAAATATCACATGAGAAAAATAAGGGTTACATTATTTAAAACAGCATTTTAAACTACCACAGATGAAAATGGCTGAACAATAAGAGAAAACGTTTGTTTTGGAAAATTCAGTGTGGTAAATACTAGAACATGCTAAATGTGGGGAAAGAAACTTAGAGCCAAGTGACTTTAGAAGTAACTTCCTTTTCACAGTGTGTATTTTTTTTTGATGTTATAACAGCACTAATGTATGAAGTACAGTCCACAAAAACAAAAACAGGAAAGCAGTTTCTTGGGGGAATATACCGGAGACAAATATGTACTGCTAACACAAACATACATTTATTTCACAGTAAATACAAAACCAAGAAAATCTGTTTACATGAATAACAATTAATTTGGACTTATAAAATTTTTTTGAATACTTACAAATTTTAACCGTTCTACATTACAGATATAAACTATCGTTTGAGCTGCAGGTACATTTTCTACAGTCTGTAATCTAAACTTAGGAGTGACTTCCCAGAATCTCATCCAGGTTTATATCTTTCATCCAGTCGTCATTCCCAGATCCCGACTTAAGCAGGGAGTCAATGAAGTCTGAGTCTGCATTGATCCCAGGGACTGTGTTGTCCCCTTCCGGGAGGAAGTCGAAGGTCAGACGGTTGGATCTGTTGTTCTGGTAGCTGCTTGAACTGGGACTGGCATCTGGAAAGCTGGCTGCCGGCACCCTTTGTTCAGGAGAAGCCTGGCTCAGGTTTCCCAGAGGGGATGGACAGCCCATCATGGCCTGACTCGGTCTGGCTTGGCCTGCGTCTCCTAGGGATGGCATCCCGGTGTCTGGTGCAACTTGGTTGGGCGGTCCGACATGCCTCTGCTGGTACGGGTGGTTCGGCAGGTCTTGCACACTCTGCAACTGCAGCGGGTTGGGCAGACGCCGAAGTCCAGCTGCCACTTGCTTGTTGGCTGACCCCCAGCCCAGACTGACATTTGTCATTGAGCCTCCTAGATTCTGTACTGGCACCCTGGAGGAATGCAAGTCAGCTGTTGCCCTCTGATGTTGCACACCTGCTACATTGTTCATCCCAAAGGATTTCCCCTGTGTGCTTGGTGCAAGGAACCTCGGTTTACTTTGACTCAGTCCTATACGACTGTGACTGTTTTGCTGCTGGAACTGGCCGATACAGGAACTTGGATGGCAGTCTGGCCTGATACCGAATCTGCGATCCGATGGTAAGGGGCTCATCTTTGAAGTAGGCCCGCTTGAGAGTTGGCAAGATATGGACTGCAGGTTATTGTCAGGACCATTGCTGGGAGACTGTGCAGGGTTCTGACCTAAAGAGACATAAAAACTGGTCAGTTTCAGGATTACCGGCCAGGATTTACGCTGATGCTAATTTGCATGTAATGCTTAGAAGCAGAGTACCTGGAAAGATATTTGCTTGCTGAATCCCCACCAAGCTTCTCGACTGCTTGTAATCCGGAGGTGGTCTTGTGAGATGTCGACTGAACTGATCATGTGTGTTATCTTTATCCTGAAAAGCAGAGAAAAAGGTATACATGTACAATGGATGCTTAACGGACGTATGACTGAAGTGATTAATAGGATTAATCGTGATGCATCAATTATAGAAATAATTGTCAACTAATTTATTAATATATTTTCCAAATAAATGTGCTCTATCCAAAACTCCTCAACTGGCAGTTTTAGCTTCATCTGGTTCCAATTCTGTAAAAGAAAAAAACTCCTATAAATCACCTTCTGCTATCAAATTATTAATCAGTTAATTCAGATAATATTCACCAGATTAGCTCTACACTGTATTGATAAGTCAAACAGAAATGCTGAGCTTTTCACATGTTGATGTCAGAAGTATTTTTTTGTGACAAGTGATCAGTGTACACTGAAGGAAGGCCGTGGCATTGCATTTTATGCAATAACTTGTTCGCTTTTTATTTGTCACTTCTAATGTGTTTCTAACATTGAATAAAAACAGTTTAAGTGGCTTATAAAAAAAATCTGAAGACTGTGTCCATTTTTAAAAATCAGATTAATTGTGAAAAATAACTGAAAAACTGATTACTAAAATAATTGTTAGCTGCATCCGATGCTTGACCAATGCTGAACAGTCCTTTCAGCTCTATATGCAGCTTACTGTGTTGCTGATGGGATGCTGCTGCAGGTTAACCTGTCTCTGCATGGGTGGGCCTCTGGCCGGGCCTTTCTGCTGGTTGCTAGGCGCTGGTGGCTGCGGATGTGATTGGGCTGATAGGACTCCTAAGCTTCCACTGGTGGGCATCCTGGGACCAGCAGGAACAGCCTTTATAGAGGAAAAATAAAAGATTATTTAGCGAAGAATCTTAATAGAGTTGAATATCATTTAAAAGCTCATTTATTTCAGTAAATTATTTAAAAAAAGTGAAATTTATTCTGTAAATTCATTACACAGAGTGATATACTTGAAGTGTTTATTTTTTGATGATTACAGCTTATAGCTAATAAAAACCCTAAATTCAGTTGCTCATAATTTAAAATGTTAAAGACAAATAGAAACATTTTTAATGCAGAAATGTCAATCTACTAAAAGCCTATCCATGTACTTTACAGTAAATAAATTACTGCATAATTGCAGCATAGTGTGGAGGAGAAAAGCCTGTGAATCTGCTGAGGATTAATGCAGTGCATGCATGTATGTATATTTATCTGCGTCTCATCCTCCATTTGACAATATTTAATACATACTTCTCTGGTTCAGTAGTGACCTAGCTCAAGATGTGGAACAGTTTTAGTCTATATCATAGATGCGCCTATAGGTGATGACTCTTGAAGCTCTGACTCCAGCTACAATTCAAGCCTTGTTAAGTCTTAGAATAGATTTGTGCACCTTTTTCTATAACATTTTTCTTTCACCAAACCTTTCAGTAAAATGCCTGAACACACAGGCAATAGCCAACTTCTGTAGCAATTACCTTTAGTAAACTACCTGCTTTTGGCAGTTCTCAGTTATTGCTTTACAACTGTCAAAGCAGCAGTAATATAACTATATATATATTTTAAATTGGTTTTCTAATTTTTCAGAGATACTATATTTTATGACTAATTAACTATATTAAAATTGACATCGATTAGTACTCACTCTGTGTTGTGAATCTGTAGAGTGAATTTCTGGTTTTTGAATCAAATTGCCTAAATAAATAAATACATGAACATTTTCATGGTATTTATGAAAAGTGCAGATCAGTGTATAAAATATTCACTTCCTGCCGAGAGTTTTGAAATGAGCCATAACAAGGAAAATCTGAATCAATGCAAAAACAAATATTTACCACTAGAGGGCGAAATCCTACAAGCTATTAAATGTCTGTGAGAAAGATGCTTTTCAGACACCAGAATGTGGTCAAGGCTACTCCCTCTGCAGATGAGAAAGGGAGACTCGGAGAGAGGAAGAGAGAGAGAGAGGCTTTTTTTGGAAAGGGGATGAGCAAAAGAGAGAGAGAGAGAGCCACCTCCTCAAGGCCTGCCTCTCCCTTGATAATTGTGTCTAAAGAGAGTGGAAAGAATCCCTGAGACAGCAGGAAATGTGTGCCGATGGGAAGTTAAGCGCCAGCGCCGTGACCACCTCCATTTAATAAGCTCTCCTTTACTGATCACTGTGTGCTTTTGGCAGGGAGACATCCCATCCTCTGCAAATCCATTTGGCTCGTGACGCTGATTAAAATGTTGTAGCCTGCCACACTCGGATTTAATTGAGACATCCAAAAACTCCTCCTCGTATGTTTTTGCAGATAAGCTCTCAGCCTCACTGCTGTTTGAGATCTTATATTTTCTAGGCATCAGAGCGGACAGTTCAGGACGCACCAAGAGAACCAAGTGTTGGGCTTGCAATGTGAGGACACCCTCACATTGCTCACCAAGGAGGTTAATGTGCACTAAATCCAAGTCAACACATTGTGTGTACAGTGTCAGTCATTGTGTTGACTTAAAATGTTTCCCAGGGTGAAATGGATTAGAAATCCAACAGCGCATTTGGAAAAAGCTATTAGAAGACATTTTTAGCAGAAAATGAATAACCACAGGGCGGTGATTTTGTGATCCCTCAAAAGGAATAAAAAAAAGAAAGTGTTTATGTATTTTCACCGCATGAGTGCGTTTGAGCGAATCTAAATGAATGGCCTGACATTGTGAGAAGTAACAACTCGGATTAGAGAATGACGGGGGTAAAACTCATCATGACTTCCAGAGAATTTAACATTTTCTGCCTCTCTGACTTACTTTTACCCACACAGTAAATCAAGGCTGGTAATGACGTTGAGTGAAACATCAAAACAGATCTCTCCTTTCCGCTCTGAGGTTTTGATTCACTCTCTCCAATTAGTGATTGTGGAAGAACTGGTGACCATCACTGAAAAACTGTAAAGGGCTCACTCCACCTAACCCTTGAACGTAAATATCCAAAAAAGGGGTGTTTTTAGCTTGACTCAGTTATCCTTTAATCCTGATGTGTCATAAAGCTGTTTTCCGTGCCTCCCTTACCCCCCCTTTCCCGTTTTTATTCTTCCCAAGCTTGTTTTAAATGAATACCACATGTGGCTCAGGCTCGAGAGCGAGGGAGCCGAGTGAGTTAGCCCCTCATCCTGCGGCTGCGCGGGCCTCGCCTGCTCTCATACTGCACTTCCTCCAGTCTTCTCAGGATGCTGTCCCTGGGGAGGGCCTCGGCATCTGGACTTGGCCGCTGCTCCCTTTCCCAGGAAACAAGTACTCTCTTCACAGTGCTGCCAGAGTGACCTGCAAGCTCAACCCACTGGGCCCTGCTCTCAGTCTTACTGAAGGATGTGGTGCCACAAGATCATCAGCAAAATGTTTAGGACATATGGACAAGTTTTGGCAGGTTAGCTCTTTCTTGTAGCCATATCCTGAACTTGTAAAGATCAACACACATTACTGGAATGCCTTGTTCTTTTGACTTTCCCATTTTGACAATGGGTAAGAGCAATTACCCTGCTTCTACTCAGATTTTTTTTCTTAGATAAGCAAGAAGTTACTTCCTATGTCTCTTTAAGAACTACAACACAGGCCGCTATTCGGTAATATGTCTCACTGCTAAAAGTCTCAAGTCCAGTTTTGTCTATTTTAATCAAATTCTAGTTTGTCTAGAAAGTCTGGTTCATTAACAGAGGTGTGAAAGTGCAATTGAACACTGATGTGGGCAAAAAAGTGAACTCTGGTCAACCTAGATCTCTAGATCTCAGATCAGTTGGAGTGAACTTTGGTGTGGTTTAAATCTGAATGCCAATCGGACTGGAGACTGCTCCAGAAGCAGGAAGTGAACCGGGTATTCTGGGTAAATACAACCTAAACAAGAGTCTAGCGATAGCGGGAGAAATGGCTCATGGTCTTTCGCCAAAGACAACAGAAAAGTCCTACTCCATTTTCGTTTACATTTTGTTAACAAGGAACTTGCGCTCATGTCTTCTTCAGAGGTTTTTGTGTCCACCACAGGCAAACAGGTTTTTCAAAGGGTTTAGGTCAGAGTGTGACAGTACAGCGTGAAAGAGAACTGCATCATCTGAAGACACAACAAATGAACAGAGTCTGCCAGACTATCACCAGTGGGGGTGTAGAAATGCCCTCACTGTGTCTGAAACCAAATGAACTCTGGTCATGTCAGTGCAGAAACAATTTTCTTTACATTGATTCTTATATCTCAGAACTTCCTCTAACGTCAAGTCTATTTCACTCAGTAATAGATTTCACACCGAAGAGTTTTAAGTGTCAGCCTGACCTGGAAGTGCTTATTGTGGTGCATTCATGGATTGGAAAAAGCTAAACTTTTTGAGTTCCTAACTTGCTGGTTACAAGTTTATCAAAGAAGCTAATTTCTTGTAGTCACTTTCTAACTTAGTATAAAGACTAACAACCATCTGCCTTACTTGAATGAGATGTTTTCTTGTCTTTCTTATTTTGAATACTGTGTACAAGCACATATATTTTTGTATGACAGGAAAGCGACAGTTGTAAATGATTAACTTAAGGTTTCAACTGGAAGAGAGCCCCCAATTTAAATTCTGCATAGGATCCCAAACAGTTATTAAATATACTGTTCTAATAAAACCTTCCTTTCTGTGCTATTGAAACAAATTGAGAGTTGAAATGTAGTCAAATGGCTGCTCATAGTTTTGTTAATGAACAAATCTATTGTTCAATGAAAACTGACAGAACCTAACCAAAATCCCAGATAACCCAGACATCACTTTGACGATAGTCAGGATTGTTGCGGATGACGTCTGTGTTGACAGGTCTCCTCCTATTGTCCCAGCTAAGCATTCGAGCCGTGTCAGCACGAGGAACGAGCAACGGCAGCTGCTGTTGCTGTCGGTGAGATGGAAATGTCATAAAATAGAAAAAGCTTCTCTGTACCTCTTTCTTTTAGCTCTCGTCACACACAAGGCTGCTGCATTTAAAAATCAGGTCAAACTGAATATCCTGCCTCTGGCGGCTCTGACATGCCGGTAAAACGACTCGCTATGGCTTTATCGCTGGAATCCCACAGCGTGTTTGGGTAACAGTTTCCAGTTTCTGCCTCCAGTTTGCTGTAAATTCAGAAGCTCATTCAGACATCTGCAATGTCATTTTGCCAAAATGACACCAAATATAATTTCATATGAGCTGAAATTAAATTTAATGAAATGGGCAGAGATATCTGCAACATTTTTTTTTTTCTGTTTTCCGTAAGTGTAATAACTTTATTCTATAATTTTTTTTTAAATATGTGCTTATCAATATAGAAGTACAGCTAAAAATATATAAATATTGTGAAAATAAACTGAAACTGAAATAAATAGAAACACTGCACTTAGAGTGAAATATTTCAACCCTTTATTTCTTATAACTTTGATGATTATGGCTTGCAGATAATAAAGATCCAAAATTCAGTGTCTCCAAAATTTTGGGTGTTGTGTAAAAGTTGAGTGGAAGGAAAAAGTGTGATAGGAAAAGGCGCCCAAGCAGGTGAGATAATTGATCTCCTCCATGCCACAGCGCATTATTCAGTAACTCATGCTAAACAATCCCTAACCAAGTACTGAGCATATCAAAATGAGCACACTTTTCAGAAGCCTCATATTTCTGTTTAAAACATTATTTTCTAACTGATCTTGAGTAATGTACATTTTTGAGACAAAGTCATCTGGAAATGGTTCATAAAGATAAACCAGATGCAGTATGTTTGGAGACACACATTGCATGTATTGTATATTTACCTCAACTACCTAAAATGTTGTGCGATCAGAAGCCATAATCATCAAAATTACAGCAGAGACTTTAAATATTTCATTTAATATGTAATGGATCTATTATACGAGTTTCACTTTCTGAAATTAGTGAAAAACTACATATTTTTATGTTTGTACTTAAGACTTTAAAAAAAACTTGAATGCGTTTCGTTAACTTACACTTTATTATGATTACCAAAGTTTCGTTTATTAGTTTTAGCTGTATTTCTAGTTTCTTATCCTAATCATGTTTAGTCTACACTGACAGACTGAAATGTCTCTTGGGGCATTTTCACCTCTATTTCTGTATGATTCCTATAAGCTTTAATATAAAGATTCAATCAGATAAATGTGGCACCGTCAGGCGTCTGGAAATCGTACATAAAAGGTAAACCAGATGCAGTATCTTTGGAGGGACACATTGCATGTATTGTATATTTACCTCAACTACCTAAAGTGTTGTGAGATCTTCCAAAGTTGTGACATCACCATGTTGATTTTTCCAGAAAACTTTTAAAAGCGTAGCAATCATTGTGTTGGTCATTTTCTGAATATGAAGTTAGCAACAACATATTCTTATACTTCTATTATTCTGACACCGAATAAATGCAATGCTATATATAATGAATATTATATATATTTTTTGTCTCTTCTCCCTCTTGTTTGTATTTGTGGTTTACAAATGTATGTGTTTTTTAAAGGAATTTATTTATTTTATAATTTAATTTTTTTTTTTACAAATTGTAAGCAATTTTGTTAATTGCCCGTCTTCCCCCTTTCACGTCTTGTGATTTTAATAATTTGATCAGTTTTTTTATTTTTTGTATATTGCTTGGATGGAGGTCGGTTTTTAAAACATCCTATGTTGCAGAAAGTTACATGAAAGATGCAAGATTGACTGAAGAACATCTAGATAGTAGATGAAGAGCGTTAAAGGATGATTTGCCATTCACTCTTGTTTACTTCGATGTCTATAACTCCCTTCCTTTTCTCCTCCTTATCCCATCCTCCCCCAGTCGCTCAGGCACTTCCCTTGATCTGCACACTTTACAAGAGCTTTCTGTGTGGCTCACATTATCATTTCACACAAAGGCAGTCGCAGATAGTGTTGGCGCATAAAATGAAAGAAGGGACAGTCTAAATCTCCTCCAATCATAACAAATCAGCGATTCAACCTCCGGCACCAGGCTAAGAAGATTACTGTCATTTTCCACCACTTGTCCCTTGTAGCTAACAACCTCCAATTAGCAAATCCCGCTGCGCATATCTGCGCCCTGACAGGGAGCCACCGCGACAAGCAAAGAAATTAGAAGTCCTGCATGTTAATTCGCTATGCTCTGGCAATCTGTGTCAACGTCAAAACACTTGCCGGGGACAGACGTTTCGAAGGGACTCGCAGCAGCCAAGGCACAGACATTAGGAAGAGCCGGTCCCAAAACAAACAGAGCTACATTAGAGCTGTCTGAGGCAGGGGGGCAGCTGCAAACCGGGGAAAACCGAGAGAAGACGACTCCAAATATGAAGTCTGACTAAGCACTGTGTTACTTTTACTGTACCTATGTGTGTGATTTTGCTTTCAAATGGTATTTATGTGAGTTTCATAGCAACACTACAGATTATGGATGTAATTGTAGCCACTTATCTTAATTTTTCAATATCTGGTGTTACATTCTGTGCACTATACACTTACTAGCTTCTCTGTGAGATTTGTAAAAACAAAAGAAAAGAATTCATCTACTTTTCAACGCATTAAAAACTGAAAAATAGATGAAAAAAAAAATCTAACATCCAAGTTTAGTTTAAAATTTAAGAAATCATAAGTGCCATCAACAAAAATGTTAGAGGTGCAAATAAATGTAACTGAAGCATTTTTGTAATTTTTCCTTCTCATTTTACAATGATCAATGTTTAGGAAACATCCAATTAGTAATCTGTGGCTTCGTCATTCACTAGGGCACAAAAATGAATCTATTCAAGTAATTTTATCAATTTATTTTTTCTTTTAATGGATTTTGTGAACGGTGTCTGAGTACAGGGAAAGGCACTTTCAAAAATATAAAAAGTATTAATATTGGCCTGTCAATACTGACTGATTGTGTGATTGTGACTTCTCTTTAAAAACTGAAATGAGAACATATAATAACATGAATACATTTTTTCCAGTTTTCCTGCCACCATTAATTCCTCTTAATAGGAGCAAAGGTAACATCAGAATCCGAATAGCTTTGTTGGCCAAGATTGTGCGAAAAAACAAGGAATTTGACTTAATTTTCAAGCACTCAACGTACAGCGACATAGGTGTAAATGTTTAAACTTTACGACAAATAAGCTAAGGATAAAAGAACAATACATCTGTACTTGCAGTCAAATGGTCATTTTCTTTGCTTTTTTAAACTTTTTTTTCCAGTGAGTGTTAAATAAATTTTTTATAATAGTTAAAAAAAAAAAAACTACAGAGTCGACATTTTAAATTGTCCTCAGCATCACATTAGGGATTAGCAATGTAAGCTCCACTGGTATTTGTAAAATACCGGTCCATGCGAATTTGATGACAGCGGCCACTGTGGCTCAATGGGAAGAGTTTCAATTCCAGTTTTTTTACTTACCACGTGCAAGTGTGTCCCCGGATAAGGCTCTAAACCCCAGGCTGCATATCGATGGATGAAAGTGGGTGCTACTGGGTGAAAGTGACTCCAGTGCTTCGAGTGATCAGAAAAGTGCTGTACCAAGTGTGAAAGAAGGGTGCTGTATAATACAACATTTGTAAATTAAAGCTTCCATAAACAGCCATGTAATTAAAAGCTGTTTTGCATTTTTATGGAACAAACTTTTAGAAAACTGCAAAACAGCCAAAACACTGAGTTCCTTTAAATCAAGGTTAAAACCTCATTTGCTTTGCTCAATATATTTGATGTATATTTGCTTGATGATTTTGATGATGGCATTTGACAAAATCTAATGTTTTTTGCTGTTTCATAATTAAATACTGTATTATGGTGTTTTTATGGTGTAAAGCACTTTGAACTGTCGTGCTGCTGACACGCGCTAATGTGCAAACACACTTGACTTAATCCAATTGTTCTTGATAAGGACAATCAGCTCTGCTCTATTTGTGAAAAGTATTATTAAATGAATACAATTCATTTAATAATACAATTAAATGAATTGTATTATTTTTCATTCTAGTCTTGAAGTTTTCAAGCTTAAATCTACATTTTGCAATCTTGAAGAGGAAATAATACTTGACTAGAAAGAATACCTGTTGCTGTTGAGACATTCTGAACGGCAGCCCAGCAGAAACCGACTTGGGTTGTAAACAGACGGCACTCGACGCTGAGATCTGTTGGTTCTGGAAATGGAGAGCTGAATGTGCCTGGTTCTGGCTCGGTGACGGTGACTGTTGATGCTGCTCTGTCTTGGTCATCGAGTTTGTCATGATAGACATGGACTGAGTGGTAGAATGAGAAACTTTGGGGCTGAAGTGCAACGTGGGCTTGGAACCGAGACCTTTCATGTCTAACTGATGGGAGCCATTGTGCCCATTTGACTTAAACAGGCAGTTGCTGATGCCTTTATTATGGGACCCCATCTTCTGCTGGTTGAGTGTGGCCTGGTTAGAGACTTTTCCTTTGGCGAAGCTGCTGGTGGTGGGTTGAGGGCTCATGGTTGTAGTCCAGCTGGTCATTCCTACATGCTGGGTCTGGTGCTGGTGATGTAGAAGAGCACCTGGTTGCTGCTGGTTTGCTGCCATCTGCTTGAGCTGCTGTGCGTGGGATATTTCCGGCCAGCAGGGCATGGTTCTGCTGTGTCCGGTCTGGGCATTGCCTTTCTGCGACGTGTTGGTAGAAGCGGTGTTGTTCAGTGTGAACGAGGGACCTGCTGAGGCCGGTCGAAGCTGCGGTGAGCCATTGTGGCCCTGTCCGAAATCTTGCGAGTGCTCCGTCTTTATCACCTTGTCCACCGGGGAACACAGAGAGGCTGCTGCTCCTGCTGAATTTGGCCGACCTAGATCCAAACCAAAGGTATCGTCCTGCTTTAGAATCTTCTCAAACTCAAGATCATTCAGAGGAGGCACCGACTTTGTCAGTTCGTCAAACAGCTCCTGGAGTTCCGGGTCAATTTGCCCGCTACCTTCATCTTTGAAGTCGAAAATCATCTCAGAGTTTGAGTGGCCACAAGACTGAATCTCTTGGGGCTCCTTTTTCATTTCTTTTAGAGTCATGTTGAACATGTCTGACCCTATTCCATGGGGCATCATGTAGTTCTTCCTCTGCAAGCCAATGGTTGAGGACCCTGGCAGTGGGTGGGTTAAGTTGTGGTTGCAGGAACCGTGACCCAGGCCACTTGCGTCCAAACGGACACGCTTAAAGTCGGATCCTGAGAATCCACAAGAGAGACCGTTCTGCTTCAGTCCTGGTGTGTTTCCTTCCATTTTCCTTCGCAAAGATCCTTGAAGCTACAACACACAAAAAAGTAACATATTAGTAATTCAAACATTTAATCAATCCATTTTCCATTCAATTTTGCAGTTGAGGCACTGCTTTTAAAAGTAGGAAATTTGACCAACTAGTGAAATTCAGGAAGAGGCTTTTCTTAACAGAAGACCTATTTACCGGTATAATAAAGGCATTTTTTACAAATACAGTTTTGTAGCACATAATATTACGCACAGGGAGGTTACTGTGATCAAGATATAAAAAGGTTTTAAAAAGTTACAAATTCAAAACCACAAGAAAGTTCCTTTAAAAAGTTCCCTACAATTTTAAGTAGGGCTGAAATGATTAATTATGATGAATCAATTAATGTAACAGACATCCATAATTTTAAGCTTAATCATTAACTGGAGTATAAAGATTAAAAAAAAAAAAGTTATTTGCTAAAAGAATAACATATGTGGTGGTTTAGGGTGTATTAGTAATAACAATCTATAAGGGATGACTTTTTAACACTATAAATTCCCAGCACAGTAAAAAGGTCTATCTGCTTAATGAGGTTCTGATAACCACTACCAAATTTGGCAGGTGCTTATGCTATAATTTTTTTAACAACATAGAATTTATTGCTGTTCGTTGTAAATAAAAGCAACTAGATAATAAAAATCAATTTATTTACCCAACTGTAAATCTCCCAATCACATAAAATTAATAGATAATTTCAAATAAGAAGCATATTTAAACATTTGGGGTACAGAAATGAGGCAATAAAGACACGTTTGATTATGTAGTTAGAGGCAGTGGATGGGATGAGAAGATGGTTAGGAATCTGATACAGACTGTGGAAGGGAAGAATAGCTTCTTTGTCTGTTTCCCTCATTTGCATACATTATATTTTCCACCATTGTGCTTGGTTAGATAGCAGAGTTTCCTTTGTGGCTGAGATTCTGCTTAACATGCTGGTGCAGATATCTGATTTCCTTTTGTGCCATGCTCATGTCTTCATTTACGCATGAACATAGCCATGACTCACAGCTCCAGTCACTCTGCTGTACTCCACAAAACTATTATCCATTAGCAAAGCAACACACTGAACCAATTATTTTTATGAACTTGTTCGCAAAATAATAAATCTTAATCTTCATCTGAAGATAATGAGTTATTGATAACAATCCATTAGAAACAAACAGCTTACTGTTAATCTCTGACTGTTGTTTATGCACACGAAAACAAACTTGTCTGGCCATGTTTTAATGTGGCAGCTGCATGGAAACAAAATGGCTCTGATTGTAGTCCAACCTGCATACAGGAGAGTAGTATCACTGTTTGTTGTCAGTTTCACTGTAGGAACAAATTTGATTCATTTTCACCTGCTGGCAAACATTGCATTAAGATGATTCACTGCCAGAGGGTGAGAGCAAATTCTGCACTTCATTACACGCCAAGCCTGCATTACCTCTGCTGCTACACAACTGTGTTTGCATTTAAAAATCTTATGAAATTGTGGTTGCATGAATGTGTTTTACTTTCTTTGGTGAGCTGCAGGAAAATTTCCACCTCGGTAGACAAAGTTTTATCGATAGAATATAATAGAATTACTGTCCAGGTTTAAGCTCTGCGTCTCACAAAGCTTTTTTATGAGAACTAATAATATTTTGTTGAGCAGAGTTACTAAGTTTGACTTTGGTGTTTGTTATGGGTCTGTCATACTCTTTTATGAAACACTAAAATATGCAAACAAGTACATCAGAGTGTTTAACATAATGCGATCAGTAAACATTGTGTTAACAGGGAGTGTCCATAGTATTGGCTCAGGGGTTCCTATCAGGGCATTTTTAAAAGATGGATACCAGAGAACAAAAACTCAATTTTCAAAATGTGTTGTTGGCGTGATGTCTACAAGCCATCAGTCTCTAGTGAGCCGTTTTTAATTCAAAAATTCAGCTTGCTTTTTTGAGTACAAGGCTAACAAAGCTGTATTTTAAGTCAAGCACATTATTTTGTTGCTCTAACAAACCAGAGTTTTTCTTAGTAATTAAAGTACTTTCCATCATTTACAACATACTGCCTGTGTGAGGTCATCTGTTCGTTAAATGTTTAATCACTCAACATGCAAGTTTAGTCCACACACTATTAGCTAGCACTGCTTAGAAGAGCCAAATTACCAACAGGTCATTTCAAAACAGAAAGTAAACTATTGTTGGCCAACTACTTCAGTAAACCGCTCCTAACTAGCTGAATTTAGTAGATTTTTCTTAGTTTTTCTTTTTTGTTGTTATTTTTTTTTTTTACATTCTTGAACAGTATCTGTTTTTATTTGGTATTGACTGATGATTGGTCTTGGATTTCTTGGCAAAACTCCTTTCTCAGTATTTCCCACAACCCAAGCAGCAATGCATGTTCCCATTTTACAATGATATCCACAGTTAAAGAGAGATTGTAATGGCTGCTGTTTATAAGCCAGAAGAATGAATTTTGCTTTAAGGTTTGACTGCACATACTTAACTGAAGCTATATTTAAATGTTTTACAAGTTATTCTCAAGCGCTAACATGCTAATGTTAGCTTCGCTCTCCAGCAAATTTCTATAGCTCAAATTTACATAGGGCAGCCCTGCACTTCTGTGTGAACAAAATATAAATTGGAAAAATGAGCAAAAAATGTTTATGGGAAAAACATGTAAAAGTTAAATATGTCAGGTGAAGCCAAACAATTCCCGAGGGAGCAGGTGACCACTGAAAAGAACCGCGTTGGTGACAATATTAACATTGATTAATTCAGATGATACGTGAAAAATTTAAAGTTGGTTAAAAGCAGCTTTAAGAGGAACAAGTAGGCATCTGTAGGAGGCTTGAACAATGTAATTTGCAGCAGAGAGAGCAGCTTGATTAGCTGATGTACTGATCTGAGGCCTTGAAAATGCTTAGCTTGCCTAAACTCTGTAAAATCAAATCACAGGTCAGTGAATGCAGAAGCACACCACAGTGTAACAGTCAGGAAATCTAAAATATGGGTCCCCAGGACAGCTGAAGCATTAAGTAATGAATTGTAATGTACAGCAAGTAACAAATAACTTTGGATGTTTAGTTTCTAGTATCAGTCTTGTAAACCCTCACATTCTTAGTGTTATTATAATTATTTATCTTCAATGGGACAGTTATTAAGGAAAAATGTTTAACTATTGTGAAATGTTATTGTAGAATTTCCTTAAACAGGGATCTGGTAACAGATTACTCACTGTAGTTTATGACCAAAAATTGTCCAAGCTTACTAAGAGATAAGAAAAAAATATTGAACATGTGTAAAAATAATGTCATATTTAATTTACGTCGCATTAAAAAAGGTAATAAGTACATCATTTGGATTGTCTTCCTTTCTATTTTTTATGAGTTCACGGATTCTGTGGCTTTTCTCTTCAGGGATTATTGAAAGATAATCTTTTAGATTTAGATTCATCTTAATCTGAAAACGTCTATTTTACGAGGCCACTTGGAAGTAAGTGATTCGCAGTGAAATTATGAAACCTCCACTTGTTTGTTTTCAGCCGCCTCTAACATCAAATCATGCTTTTGTTTCTCCACCAGCACTTTCAGAAACTGTAAAGCCTTAGCACGTGTTTACGCCCTTGAAAACACCCACAGACTGAATGCAATACAGAATTAGAATAGTTTTAACTTAATACTAAAAGCAGAAAAGTACAGCGTTTTATTTTTGCTATAGTGCAAAAAAGTAAGCGCCTACTCACAGACCTTCTCTTTTTGCTCTTTTTTTTGTCAAACTTAAGAGAATCAGAACTCCAATTTTTAAAAACAAAGATGATCCAAGTAAATACAAACTTCAGTTTTCAAATGCTGATTTTACACATTAAGAAATTGACATTAAGCCTAATAGTGGTGGCGCCCTGAATCATCATACTTCCACCATGTTTGGCTTTAGGTATGATGTTCTTTTTCTATATTGCAGTGTTACTTTTACACCACATGTAACAGGAAAGTTTTTTTCCCTTTTTTTTGTCAACATAGACGTTTCAGATTATCAAATTTTAATATCGGAAAAAGAAATTACAAAATGTAGTTTTCTGATTATAATTCATTTTCTAAATTAAGTTTTATTCAGTTGGAGCGACAAGCCTGGCTACGAATGCAGCAATTTTGGGGAAATGTAGCCAACGATTTTACAGAGGAGCTATGGATTAAACTAGTGAAGGACAAACTCGGCTTTAGATGAACCGTGAGCCCTCAGGTGGAATCAGCTGGGCATTGTCCATGGAGCCCAGTGCCTACAAATAAGCCTATTACTGCTGTATGCAAACTGGCATGATGCGAAAGAAGTGTTTCCATTGCATTTTTGCGAAATACGTCAATTTCGTCATATTCTCATCCTACTGCAAAAACTTAGCAATTTTTTTTTCTTTCTGAAATTAAGCAAATTTATGTTCAGAACTCCAATATGCGCAACTTTATGGTCAGTGGAATTGCAGCATTTGATCCGTCCCGAGGTGAAGGTATTCTTTTCCCTTCCAGAGCCTTCCCGCACCGTACTTTCAGTTATTTTCCTTAACAAAAGCTCTGCTGCTGCAGCAGCTTCAAACACACCATGCATCACTCATCAATCTCAGGTGCGCCACCAGCCCAGCTAAAAAAAAAACACTTGGGCTGGCTATGCCCCGCCAACATGTAACAATCCTCGTCTGGGTACTCTGGCTTCCTCCACAGTCCTAAATTACAACTGTAAGTTTAATTGGTTACTTTAAATTGCTCTAAGGTGTGTGTATGTGTGTGGCGTGTGATGAACTGGCCACACACACAGGGTGTACTCCACCTCTTGACCTGGACAGAGCACCAGGTCTATACCCGCATGGACAAGCGGGTATAGACAACGGATGAATGGATGTTAGGTCACAGCTTTTTTTAGTAAAAATGTTTTCAAAAATTTAAATTCTGATATTGAAGTTCCCAACAGATGATAAAATTCTTCTCCCCTACTACACCTGTTTGATGTAAAATTATTATAGGGGTCATAGAGACCTGTACAGTTTCATTTAAATTGTAAATGTGCACTCAATTAACTTTTTTTTCCTTATGCTCTCAACACTTAGGCATAACTGGACATTTTAATGTTTCCAAAAGCAGACATAAAGAGCCCCTCTGGTGCAGGCAGTTCAGGTTCATTCTTGTTTTGAAGAAGGGAAACAAGAGAGCGGCTCATGGTTCAAGGCTGTCTGTGGAAACACATCATGAATAATGGAAAGGAGGGTGCATGTGTTGCAAAAGCTGTTGTGATAAAGGGGCTCCTCTCCTCCTGCTTTGTGGCATTTAAATTTGTTTAAAGAAAAATGGACCTCAAGATCAAACTTTGAGGTTAGAGTTTGAGATTTATTAAAACCATCTTCGTTGGAGAGAAAAACCAAACTGAAATCGGGTTTTCAACATTTCCATTAGAAAAGACCAGTCCAGTTCACACAGCTTTCAGAAGCAGTGGCCTCCTGCTGTAACTGGCCTGAAATCCTCATGACTGATCTCAAAGTGATCTGAAAATAGATTTTTTGATTAACATTTAATGAGCTCAGATGCTCTGAATCACTTTGAAAGTGACTCCTGCAACACGAGAGGCTTAAACATAGGATATACTGATCATCTTTAATTTCCCTCTGAGTCTATTCTAACACACAAAAACAATGTGCAATTAAAATATGTTTTAAAAGTATTACAAGGAGTAGGATCTTTTTTTTTTACACTTTTTGATTTCACGCGTAGGAACAATAAGGGATTCCATTTTAAACAATCTTTTCAGTGGGGCTTATTTTTGCATTACGCCATGGCAGCGAGGAACATGACCTTCAGCATGTCAAAGGAGACAAACTATTCATGGGAGCTGGGAGGCTGGGCGCGAGAGTGTCAAGCTAAGCAGTGTCGTGATGCTGAGCGCTGCGGATGGAGCTCTGGGTGAGCCGTCACGGCAACGCAACACCAGACCTCTTGGTACCATCTGTCAGTCCAGTGGCACAGCCTTCAGAGACAAGCATGCTCAAAAGACTGAGCACACCAGCCTTTAATCTTTTCACCGAAGCCCTGAAAGATGTTGCAAAGTTCTCCTGGGAGAGTTGGAGATCTCCCGCTGAGCATTTTAATATGGATAAATGTCTCAAAACAACAAAAAATAAATAAATATGACTGTTGGGTTCCTAGTGAAACATGATATATATATGCAGACGAAGGAGGTTCTTTTTTATGTGGAGAAATTTATGGCTCGTTTTGTTGCTTGAAAAGAAAGTCCCAAAACCAGAGACAGTTAACAGCTACACAAAATTTTAGGACTGAAATGATTAATTGGATCGATCATGATGAATTGATTATTGAAATAACTAATTTAGTAATCGATTAATTGTTAATTGGAGTATAAAGACTCAACAAAAGTCAATTTGCTGAAAGAACAACATACTAAGTCAAAACTGTACAAAACAATATACATTTTGCATTTAAAACAATCTCTAAGTTTTACCCAGAACTCCTCAAGTGTCACAGTTCTACTGTCACCTGGTTGAAATTCTGGAACAAAATCTTTTGCTATCAAATCAATCGGTTGGTCCACAAACTAGACGGACTACACTGTACTGCTAAGTCAAACAGAAATGGCTGAGGATTTCACAGAAGTATTTTTTTGCTGCATATGCATACTTTGCTACAAATTATCAAGCATACGCTAAAGTGATGCCATTTTCCAGCATAAAATGTTTATTTTCTTATTTCAAAAACGAGTTGCATTATTTGCATCTTTTAAAATATTTATAATACATTTTGTTAAAACAGAGCTTAAATTCATTTAAGATCAAGAACAACAAATCTGAATAACTTCTCAGTTAGGGATGCAAAGAGATCTCGAAACGCAATAATATTTTTCATCTGAGTTGCTTTCAGGATTTGCTTTCATCTGGAGAAGTTTAATACATGAGGCCCAGATATGAAGATGAGTGCTTTAAACCTGATGTTTGCTTGAGACTCTTATTTTAAAGTAAGAACTGGAGTAATTCATGAGTTAAACCTGTTCTGCTGACAGAGCTGGCTCATTATTTTGGGTTTTATATCTTTTGAATTGCTTCTTTGGCAGCACTTGGGGTCGTCGCAGGAGAAAAGAAATAAAGTCAAAGTGACCGGCCAGATAAAAATGATTTGTAATCAGTGTCAGAAAACTGGCTAACTGTAAGCTACTCACAATACTACAGTTAGCCTCGCAGCTTCCAGTGGTGCAATATCATATTTTTGTCTGGTCAAAATCAAGCTGGAAAGTTTCACACTGAACAGAACTTATTTAAAAACACATTTCTGTCCTTTTTATGACATTATTTTTGAATGAAACAAGCATGGAAACAATGCATGCACGAGTCCCATCTGGACTAGAATCTTTCTCAGTTGCGCGTTATACATTTTCCCAAAAAAATTCCTAAAATCTCACCATCATATCTAGATGCACCTGCGATCCAGATGTACTCTTGGATCAACACCAGTATTTTATTTATTAAATTCTATAAAGTTTTGTGGGTGTGTTCAGCTTTAGATTAGCAGGAAAAAGCTACACTTGATATCAAGCAAATACACAGCTTGCCATAATTTGTGCTACTCTATGACCACTGAGCTTGCCATACTCCATCACTTGAAACCATTTGCTCTACTACTAACTAAAAACAAGTATGTCTGACTCATCTTCACATCTGGGCCTCATGTATGCCTATCGTCAATAGGCAAAGAATGTTTATTTGTCAAGCGCCATTCATACACATGATAATTCTAGGTGCTTTACAGACAAAGCTACAGATAAAAGACCAATAAAAACATGCAATACTTTTTTAAGCTCCACATAAAAAAGGTTACTAGTCATTCTTGCATTCTTTGCAGCACTTAGTGTTTTTTTTTTCCCCCCCATTCTGTTTGATTCTTTTATAACAGAAATGATGCGCCAACCAGAATTTTGGAGTTGACTTCTGATTTCCAGCTTTTGCGCAACTTTGACATGTCACTTCCAACCGATTCCAATTTCTCTTAAAAACTATAACATAGAATAGCAGTCAAACTATTTTTTTTTCCAGTCTTTCTTTTGTGAGTGGTCAATAATTTCAAAAAGAATTGAGGAGAAATCTGTAACAGAGCAATTGGAGTGAAGCAGGGTTTAACTATTATTAATAGGCAAAATAATTATGGAGTTTCACATCCTTATTTAGTGCAGCCAACATGACCAAAACATCCTTCCTATCATATGCTGTAAGTTTTGCTCTTTCCCACATCCTGAATAAACCACAGATCTATTTTCTCTCCTTGTAGAAAAATACAGTTTCCTTTAAACATCTCTCCGCTTCTTCCAACTTTTCACATTTTTAAACACTACATTTAAAAAAATAATCAGCGTCCGAGTTTACTTCACTCAGAAACACCCTCCACACTGAAGAGTGTTGCCAACACAACATGAAAGGCTACGATAAGCCGCATTAAGTAACTAGAAAATGATTGCATTTCATAGCTTGAGCTTCCAATCTATTAAGTTTCTACTTCCTGACACACAACTTAATTCCCCCCATCACACTCCCAACATGCACACACACATGCACACGCACACACCATCATCAGCTTCTGTGGGGCCTGTGCCATTAGGCTGCATAGGGATGTGAGTACCGGTTCATGGCATGCTTCGCTAATAAGGCTTTGTGCGTACTGGGACAGCGCAGCACACTGCAGAGGTGGGCTACTTTTGGCTCATCAGCACTTTGCATCCCCACACTTCCTGACACAGTTGTATTAGATTGAGGCTTCCCTCCAGAGAACAGGCAGGAGAAAAAGATGAACAGCAACAAAAAATAAAAAAAAGAAATAAAGCCGCTTTATGGCTGCCTCTGGGAGTTTGTAAGAGATCATAAAAGCTCTTTTGAAGACAAATCCACCATTGTTTAAGATTTCCCTACTCCAACCACAAGTATTTTTATAAAATAGTTAGAAGTTGTACTTTAAAAAAAAAAAAAAAAAAAATTAAGCTTTTATTTTTTAGTAACGTAGCTGTAGGAGCAGTCTGACATCCAAACATAAACACTAAGCAACAATTCAATCTGCTTTCTTTGGCATGACCTTTGTTACTTGTGATATTTCTTCAGATAAGAAACTACATGAATCCTCTTAGGAAATACTATGAATTGGGCTGCAGTACTTCCTTTGATTATTTGTTGATAAACTGGAAAAGTGGATAAGATTGTGTGCTAGAATGATTCAGATCTCATTTGACAGAGCATAAATATTTGGTGGTTTTGCCGATTCTTATTGAACAAAGATCATACGAGGGGTTCCACCTGACTTGCTTTACAGACTGCCTTCATTTAATACCTACATATTCTCCCTTTTATCATTTGTACGCTGATGACGGACAACTTTATCTTCCTGTATCAATAAATGACCACAGTACATTTCTGTTACCAAGTCCCTGTCACCATAATATCAGTTAGTGGATGGATCTGCTGCTGCCACAGTTTTATCAGGTTTTTAAATCACTGAACCGGTTTCCTGTTTGTAAAAGGATGGATTTCAAAATATTGTTGCTGGTCTGCAAGACAGTGAATGAGGTTAATACTTGCTAGTCAAGTATTAACCACATACCCCTCAGGTCAGTAACGGCCTGTTTATTGGGCGTTGCCAGGACCTGAACTGAACAAGGAGAGGCAGTGTTTAGTCGAGCTCCTCAGCTCTGGAATAAAAACCCTGAAAACTTGAAATGCTCAGAAACTGTTTCTGTGTCTTTAAATTGTGAATGAAGACATTGTTTACTTTCCCATAAAGGTCAAAGATGACTTCACTGGTTTATTTTTATCATGTCTTAACTATTTATGTTTTTCATATTAGCATTTTAAAATGTCTTCCCTTAAAAGCTGTTCCCGTTTAATGCATTTCTTGTTTTTACTACAGTTTTTGTTGTTGCTCTTCCGCTCCATTTCTATAAAGCACCTTGAAAGCACCTTGAATTCAATTGCATATGAGAGATGCGGTTTCTATAAACTTGCCTTGCCTTTTAATTAAGTGAGAATAATCTGAATATTCTTGTTTTAACGAGGCGTTTTTAATGGCCAGCTGCAGATTATATTCATCACACATCTTCTCCTGACAGATACAATGATTAGAGTCTATGGGTTGTTTCTCTGCAGGGGCATTAAGGCAGCACCAGCCAGGCCTCAGCACTGCAGACATACCACAGGTCACCAACATCGCAGTGACAGCCTGTCACATCACATCACCCATGGCTATGCGGCTCACAGAGCTCCTGACACCGCTGTCGCCTCTCATCCACATGTCATTCTTAACCACGAAGACATTTGCGGAGGAGGTCTGAGGGCTTCCCTGGATTCAGGGACATAAAAAAAAAAATAAAAATAAAAAAACCCCACTGTAGTTAAGAGCAAAAGGATTCCCTTCAATAAATTATGCAAAGCCAGAAACTGTGAAGGATGTTCTGCTAAACCTTAGCATTAAAAAAAAAAAAAGAATAAATTCAGATTTGAGCTGTTGCATCTTGATCACACACTTTAACTTTTTTTTTTTTGCATAAAAGGAAAAGCAAGTTCAAAATTGCTCATAATCTTGTTTTCGTCCCCTGAAAACCAACCGTCTGTCAACTTTTTTTTTTTTTTTTTTTTTATTGGCAAAAGAGCTATTTAAGATCAAAGCGTTTAATGTAATGGTGCTAGAAGCTTAAACTGTTATATGGCTCAGTGCTCTGTGAGTGCCAGAGACACCCCTAAGCCACATTTTAAAGGCTCCATGCTGTGCACCAAAAATGAAAGAGCATAAAGTATCTATCACAGTGTCATGTTTCTTTTAGTTGGTATATAGCAGTCTGTCTGACTTAAGGGTTAGGGAACAGTTTTCATTCTGGGAAACTGCTGGAAGGTGTTAGATGGCAGACATAAATCTAAATATTAAAGGATTCCTAACTGCCCAGGTTTAAGTCACCATCAACTCATTTTTTTTCCACTTGGGTTCAAAAGGAACTTCCAAAATCCAGAGCAACATCAACCCTTTGCTGCATTTGTGTTATGAGTAACAGTTTGGTGCAGAAAACTCTATGAAAACACTTTGAACTTTTGAGCATTTCATCATTCGACCGCCACAAACTTCATTGGTCTTTTTTTATGTGGATTTTATGTGATGTCCCGAGACAGCAGTGCAGTCTTGTAAAATAGAAGGAACATTTTTCTTTAATAAATGCATCTTAAAAGTGTAACATATGCCTATGTAATCAACTGACTTTACTCTGATACTTCTTAATAAAGTGTAGTATGACCAATTGCTTTCATAAGGCACCTATAAAAACAAAAACGCAATAACCATCTCATCGGTGGTAACTAAAACTTTAGCTATGCCAACTCAAAAGCATAAATCATAAACATTAGTTCTGCTAAAGCTAAACCAACCCAGTATTTAGCAGAGACAAATGTTAAAGAACCAACTTCAATTCAAATTATATTTGCACCTGGAAGAAAGTAAAATATTTGTAAAATCATGTATTTTTTTTCCTTTACATCACAATAATCCATTACAGTGTGTCAATACTTCTAAAGACAAGTACAGTTTGAGTTTGTATCAAACAAAACTGTACAAGTTCAAGGGGAATGAACACTTTTGCAAGCCAATATCTACAAAAGTCAATTACATAAATAGTGATATAAAAAATGTCTCAAGAGTTTTCACTTCTAGTTGAAACTACATGTCTATATAGTTTTTAGAATTTTGTAATTTTGATGAAAAGAAAAACTTTTGGGATGTTTGCACCCTCCGAAGCCTATTGTTGCAGCCACAAGTAGCACTTTCCCAGTAACTGTCAAGCACAAGGCCTGCCTCCGGTCATGCCACAGGAAACGGCACATAAGTAGGGAACAAGTTGCCTTCCTGTTTTCAAAGAAGAATCCTATGGCATGCAGAACAGTTTCCTGCTCACTAGCCTCGCTTCACCATCTTCAACATCTGGCTGCTCTTCAGCATGCAGCTGCAGCCCAGCGAACGCCAACAGCTCCACTACTGAGTTGAGCAACACAGTTCTGCGCCATTCCAGTCATTACTTTGGCCACAACAAAGAAAACTTATCATGGTGCTACAATAGCTAATGCAAGGCATGTTGGAATTATTCCGATTCCAGGGAAAAAAAATTCTGATTAGATAATTTGTCCCACATTTGGTCCTACTCTGTGTTGTTTACGTCCTTTTTAGCCCACTATTTGGATTATAAATTCCTTGATGCTCGATTTGAAGTGCAGCGACTGCAGCTCCTAAACAGGAAACAATATTTGTCAATATCTGATGTGGCCCCAGCAAAGTGCTCTTCAGCAGCATTGCTGTGGCAATTTCCTCACAAAACAAGGATCCATTTTATATCCCGTGGGAAACCTGGGCTGAGTGGTTAATGCTGTGCTAATGCCGCTTCACTCAGCCAGGTCTTCGTGAGCCCTGCGCTTTTAGTGAGGAGAAAACACATTTAGTGTTTTAAACCGCTTCAGTGGAGACAGCTTTGAAAACTCTACCAGTTGTAAAAAAAAAAAAAAAAAAAAAGAAGTACACTTGTTGAGTTTTACCATCCCTCTCAGCTTTCACTTCACACAAAATGCAAAAGTGAGCAGTTGAACTAATCTGCACTCTGAAACCATTCTCCTCCTGGTTGGGTTTGAAAAGGCACTGCTGCGGTAAGATGGTAAAGAGAAAAAATAAATAAATGAGTGGGAGGCTTTAAACTCTCGCTCCTATCAGTTCTGACATTCCAAATAAGGTCTGAGTGTTTGGTTCTGGTCGAAACGGACCCACGAAGCACTGTTGAGCTACAGACTCCGAGCAAGGAGGAGTAGGAGGCTGGAAAGGCAGGGGGATCATCGTGCAGAAAATATGTGACCTCTAATATAAATTTATCATCGGCCTGACATTTCCCAGAAAGAAAACAACAAAATATCATAGGAAACTGGCATAGCTCAGACGGTAGTTAGACATAATAATAAAAAGTTGATTTGATTTAGAGCATCAGCAAAAAACAAAAAAAATGAAGCTTCATTCACATATTGTTAATCACACATTCTTTTAAAGTTGAATTGTTAGTCATCAACAGTGCTGAGATTTTTTGTTACAAACTCAAACATTTACTGTAGAAACTGGAAAATGCTGAAAGATTTTAATATACTGTGAATCTGTGAACTAATATTTAGTTGTAAAACAGTTTCTGCTCCACATCTGCACTGCATGGACTCAAACTTCTGGCACTTGTAATCAGGTATTCCAGCCCAGGACAACTGGACTGCATTCACCAGAAACAAACAGTTTGATTCCCTTTTACCAGTTTTCTGTTTCATAAGGCCTGAGGATTGGGTCTTCATAATAATAATCCTGTTGGTCTGGAACAAAGATGCTGCTCTCTTTCTGGTGTGTTTGGGATTACAGAACATTTCAAGGGCACTTCTTGATCAGCATAAGGCAACTTGATCTCTTCAAGTATTTTCATGCATTCAAACTGATTCCTGATCAAATGTATGTGATAAATAGGGCTGGCACTTTAGTATGAGAATCATCACCATATACATGCACCTCAGCCACTGTGCTCCCAAGAGCAATATGGAGTTTACTATAGTGAAACTGGACGTCACATGATCAATACATACACTGCAAAATCACAAAATTTTACAAAGTCATTTTGGTCTAGTTTCTAGTAAGATAAAACTAACTTATATCTTGCTGAAACGTTACTTAAAAGTTAGTTTTGTCTGAGTTGAAGTGAACCAAGATATTTGCACTAGAAACTAGACCAGAAATACTTTGCAAGATTTTATTTTTTTTGCAGTGTAATTTAAATATTGCATCCTAGAAGCAGCACTGTTATTCATGAGTTCATCAAAAGCCTCTCATTACATAAAATTCTGCCTCAGTTATAAATCATGTAAGGTATTTTTCTTTTTTTTTTTTAACAATCAATTATTTTGAAATTTATGAGCTGCACACAGATTTAAAGTGGGAAGTCGACCTTCTACACAACAAAAATCTGACCATTTCTGATAGTGAAGTGTATTACAAATTCCAAAATTAATTAGTTGGCAGACAGACACAAGGAAACTCAGAAAAAGCCTCTAACAACACATACAAATATTAATTTCACTGCCCTGACAGAGAAAATTACACACAACCAGCAACTATTTGAGGGTACCTTCAAATTTTTGTGGGGCTGCAAAACTTTCCTTTCCAGGTAACTTTTCAGGTGCCGTGTTTTGCACGTCCTGGTGATGGAATGATCAAAGTTTCAGGGTTTAAAGCTGCAGCACAGCTAATATCTCTTTGCAAGTTTCTGCATGCAAGCCGCTCTTGTGTGTCTACAGGGCCTTGAAAAACCATGCTTGAGGTCTTTTTTACATGTTGCAGCTGGTGAGAGAGAGACACAGAGTATGCTCTCAGGTAAGTTGCTCAAGTGGAAAAAAACAACTTTCCCATGATGTGATGACTGTGTTTCATCCAAAGTTAGGGAGGGTCAAAGCAGCCGCTGTTAGAGTTAGGCTGATTAAGCAGATTTGCACTGATAAAGTCAGTTATGTGGGAAAATCATTCCCACGAAGCCATCATTTTATAAACAAAATAATGTTTAATAAATAAAAAGTGAAATTAGACATAGTTTAGTTGTGTGGTTAAACTGTTTCAGAAAGATCTGAATTTTAAAGTTGAGTTCTTCGTTCAGATAACTTTTGCAAACTAAACTAAAACTAAACACAGATAGAGAGTTTATGACAGGAAATGCTTGTTATAGTGATTTTATCTTTGCTTGATAGTGTTTGAGCAAATTTGCTGCATGAAGTCACTAATCTTCACTCATTCATAAGTGAAAAGGGAATCAATATAATATTACTGTCCTGACTGATGTGATCTCTTCCAAGGATCCCCCCAAAAAAAATAAAAATAAAAAAGCCCAAACAGGCCTTTATCGGCAGATACTGATTTCCTGTTTTCTTTAGGATATTTTCACACCTGATAGCCTGGCGGACTGCAACATTACGGTTACATTTTCAGCTGGTGCAGTTCACTTTCACACTGTACTGCGTTAAACAAACCCAAACCCTTCTCCTGTGCTGGCACTGCACCAAAAACCACGGAAGGAAATGCCATGAAAACCTCTCAAGAAGACACAGTGTAACTTCCATCTTCACAAAATGTCAATAAAAATTGAGTGGCGTCAGATTTTAGCTGTTGTAGAATTTATCTTCCATGAGCCGTTTCTCCTGCTAGCGCAAGACTCACGTGTTTGCTTTGGTTGCATTTACCCAGAATGCCCTGTGCTATAGTCCGCTTCCTGTTTTTGCAGTGGTCTCCAATCCTGTAGGCATTCACATATGCATTCAACCCCCTTCAGAGTTCACCTCAAACAAACAGATCTAGGTTTTCCAGAGTTTACCGTTTTGGTCCGGAACAAAGTTCGCTCACTCCTCCCCAAACAAACCGGATTTTCTACGTAAACGAACTAGCGTTTGATTAAGGTGAACTGAACAGGGGTCCTGAGTTGGATTTGCTTTATTTGCTGGTAAAATCCAATCAAAAAGCAGCTGGTTGGGCTTTAAAGGAATATTTGCAAACACTGACTGAAATGTATAGCACTTATATAATAAGGATTATAGGCTTGATGTGTTTAAAATAATGTTTACCAAATTAGGTTAAAGATCCCAGGACATGTATATTTGCAGAGAGACTGAGATGAGCGCGTAGCTTGTGTGGTTAAACTGTTTCCTGTGCAGTGTCCCTACAGAAATGTAGAACACAAGAGAGACAGTATGAAACATTTACTGCAGGAAATATTTTAACCACTCAGCAAATTTTCATGGGATTGGCACAGATAAAAAGACTAAAGAGGAAATTGTGGTGTAAGAGTGAAAGGTAAAGATATGTCCGCACAAAAATGTCTATTGATGTAAAAAAAACTTGATTAAAATGAGCTAATCGAGCCTGACTTGAAAATGTTTTTCAATGGGATTAATTTTCAGCTCAAAAAGCAAAAAGTTTCTGCATATTTTTCTTGTTTGTTATAAAGAGTTGCCAAATTAAAATAGCCGTGAAAGAGATTTAATATATTTATAGAACCCATTAGCAGCAGCAGCAGCTCTTACAGTAGCTCCGATTACTTGAAACTCTTCAGTGGAAAATCCCTGTAAGAACAAGAGTGTAAACTCGGGTATGTTTACTAAACTCAAAAAAAGAAATGGACTCAAAGAAGGTGCGGTTTGTTGATGTTCTCCAGGACAGACAAAGACTGGATAAAAAGGCAAGAAAAAAAATGAGATTTTGGGGGTTTTTACAAATTTATCAACAGTCAACTCTGATCAAAAAGAAGCAGGCTGATTGGCGCACTACTACAAAGCTCCCATTCATAGGAAAGTAGATGGCAATAAATGAAAATCATGTGATGGTCTTTGGAGTAGCACACTCTAGGAATACTATGGCCACTTTGATAAAAGAGTTATACCAATGAGTAGAACAAATGTACAAATCCAACTTTAATAGTTGTTTAATCTTATTTAGATACAGTTTGGATGTTTTGACATAAGAAATAAATTAAATAAAATATTGGTTCTATATAAAACATTAACTCAATTGCTAGCTGTTAGTAACTTGTATCTGTAAGTAACTTGTATGTAATCTGTAGTTTTAGGTAACTTGTATCTGTAAGTAACTTGTATGTAATCTGTAGTTTTAAGTAACTTGTAGCTGTAAGTAAGCCCTTTACTTCAACTAGTTTACCATTTTTGTTTGTTTCCGTGAAGAAGAGATCAGACCCAATTTAACTTTTTGGCATAACATGCAAAATGCTTTGTATAGAGGAAAACTAACACTTTACAGGACCCTGAACGCATCATCTCCAGTGTAAATATTGACGGTGACAGCCTCATGCTGTGGGGATACTGGAAGAAAGGCTGTTATTATAGGCAAAAGACCTGAGACTAGGAGACAACAACAAATGCTAAACATACAGCCAGAGCCAGGATGATATGGTTTAAATAAGATCATGTTCATTTGTTTAAAAAGAAAAATATGAAAAAGCACAAAGGGTATGGCACTGTTTTTGTTAATAATAAAGCAGATTTAGTATTAGTGCCTGGTGCAGCAGGTGTCACCACAATCCCAGTCTCCCTGAAAAACCTAAACGCCTCTCAAAGTGAAAACAGCTTCACCAGCTTGTAAATATGGGCTGTAATGGTCATCAAAAACCTTCAACAAATTTGCCTTTTAACTCCAAATCCGCTCAAAAGAAAGCAAGAATGAAATTGGGATGAGATTCATGATCTCTATTTTTGCTACAGTTAAGTTTTATCAAGGCCGTACACATGAAACTGCCATTTCCACTGCAGGATCTAATATTCGGCCTGGGTGGAAGAGATTATCCTGCTTACTTGTGTGAATTTCACAGCTCAACTGGCAAGGCGTCCCTTCACTGACTAGACAGCTGTTTTTCTCCCCCTCTCGCTTTGACTACTTCAGGCAAAACAGATGAGCTTGGTGATTCAAACCCAGCCAAGGCAGCATAATGGAGAGGAAAATTCCCCTCTTTACTCAGAGAATTAATTCACTGGGAATGACAGCCGGGTACAAGCACCAAAACAATGTCAGTACTTTAATCGGTGCTTTGAAAAGTATGTTGCACCACCAATCCAAAAGCACATTAGAATTTAAAATGTCTGGATAATGAAGGTCAAATGTTTTTTTGAAACAATTTAATTACTTTTTAGTAACCAAGTACAAAAATCTATTATATACAAGTTAAGCATTGCTGGTATTTAAAAGCAGCAAATAATAACAATGGAATTTATTCAGTAAAGTAAACAGTGGCGCCACCAGAAATTTTCATAGGGCCAGTAAAACTTTTAAGATGAAACATTTACATTTATGTTTTAAACGGAGAACATGACTGCATGTGGTTTTGCTTGAACTGGACATGACTCTCTGTGGGGCCAGTGGGGCGACCAGCTTTTTTCCAGGGGTGGCCATGACGCCCCTCCCCTCTTACAAAACTCCTCTGGCCCCCTTTTAGGGGTGCCACTGCAAGTAAACACTAATTCTCTAAAGTTATAAATAGCATCTCGGACATTAATGACCTGCATGTTGTCAAAGAAATGTTTTTCTTTCATAGACAGCATTAAAATGTAAGAAAAACCCAGAAAGCAATTATTTATTTTAAAATGCATTGATTCAATGCTTTTTGGGTCACATGCTTAAAATGTAAACAGTTGAATAAGCAGGTTTATGTTGATGGATTTAAATTATGCCCAATCATTGGTAGTTTTCATTATGGATGACATGGCTTCCAACCTAGGGCAGCATAATGTAAAGGGGTGACATTAGCACACAAATATCACCTGTTAGTTCTGTCCCAAACATGTTTTTTACTGCATGTCCAATCAGTGGGAAGGTCACTGTGGGCCCACTGCTTCAGAGGGAAAGAAGTTGAGATTGGGTGCCAAGAAAGCTAGAGTTAGGGAATGCATGTGCCAGTTCCTGGTGTCAGAATATTATCTTTTGGACTTGGAGTAGCTTGATCTTGTCTAGCATGATTGTTTATCCCTGAATCTCCTAAATTAAGTTGCTCTTCCTGCTGTTTGTAGCAACCAGCTACTGACTTCTCATAACTACTGCACATGACCTAAACTAAATTAACTACCCTTGAAATTACAATCATTCAGTAAATGTTTCTAGTTGGAAATATAAGACCAATTAATATAAAACACTGAATTTCCCTGTGATTGCTATAATTTTACTGAAGCATGAGAATATCTCATATGTGAGCTGAATTATTCATAACTCTGTTACAATTTGGTCTAATTAAGGCAGGCACATTCAAGATCCAAAAGCAATTTAGCAATTTTAACAATAAAAATCCTTCAAAGCATACTATTTCCAAATACTTATTTAAAAAAAAAAAAGTGATTGATAAATGTGAGCATAGAAATGACATAACACCATTTTTCCAAGTATCTTTCAGATAAGTTGAATCGGTTTTTTAAACATCCCTGGATTCAAAAAAGGTGAGCACACAAGAAATAAAAACACTGGTTAATTTACTGTCAACATATTTATCACAGTTGACCATGGCTGTGTACAGCTGAACCACAGAACACCACTCAGTTAGATTATGGCATGAAAAGGCTGGCTTTGTTGCCGGATGTGGAAAAAACATCCAATAGACTCTAAAAAAAGCACAGGAAGGAAACTGGGGGTGGGGTGGCAGTGAGTAGCAATGGGGGTGTGGTGGTGGAGAGTGGGAGTGAGAAAGGAATGTTCTCTACACTCTCCTTCTTGTTATCATGCATATGCACACATAATAACCCCACTTTCTCACTAACAGCTATGACAAGAATGCAGTATCACGATTTTTCTCTGCAGGCAGAGCCAAAGAATGGGTCCATACTTGTTTAATGATCCAGCAAAGACCAAATAAATTTAGGAGGGGAACGTGTCAATGAGCTACACTAAGCAAAATTTGTGTAATATTGGCAAAACAGGAGCTTTAGCTGATGCTGGTTATTAATTTATGAACAAATCATGAATCCCTTTAGCTCAAATTGAATCAGAATAAATTCTAGTGACTACTGCTCAGGCTTGTTAAAAAGGTTCTCAGGCAGACGAGACGGGAATTGGTGTTTTCCAAGCAACTTGGAAAACACCACCCCCAACCCTACATTTTTAAAGAGAGTATGCCTTATTTGGATTTATTCTGCAATTCAGTTTAAAAAGCCCCTCTCTCTGCATTTACAGTATAAATCTCTCTAATTGGCACTAGACTCCTTATTCATCTTCTTGGGGAAACATGCGCCGTGTGGCTTTAAAAGACGGATTAAACAATTTGTATTTTTTTTCCAGAGACAACTCCCCTTATTACAAAGGTATGTGGAACTGTAGAAGGGATTGAGAATTAAATCCCTTTATAAGACGGTAGGTTTCCCCGGCACTTTTACATATATTTCTAATATACATCCTTAATGAGTGGGGGGGCAAAAAAAAAAACAAAAAAAAAAAAAACAACACATACCTAAACTACTATACATTTAAAAAAAAAAAAAAAAAAAAAAAACGACCACACAGCTAGCTTCACCACTGCTTCATATAAACTTCCCACAATCTTGTGCTGTATCACTGTCGCATGACAGTTCCCTCTCCCTCCAGAAACAAATGGCAACAAGACAGAAATAAATATTGCTAGTTAATATCGGCCCAGTTTTATTGACATGAACTATCGATAGTTTAAAAAAAATAGAATAAAAAATGGCTACCTACCAATACCATCGTTGGTGCAAATATATTGTGCATCTTTACCTATAACATAAAAAAATACCAAAAACTAAGCAATCATTCTAGGCATTTTTGCAACTAAAATATATTTTTTCCTAAGTCACAGTACTTGATTATCTTTTAAATATACAAATTTATAATATTTGTTGGATTTACTCCTCCCATTCCACTAGAGGGCTCTATAGTTGCTTTGCATTGGTATGCGAGTTATCGTGTAGAAGAAGAAATCTGACGGCGGACCACTAATGTGCTCAGGCTACCGCTAGCTGAAACGGACAAGTTGAATCTCCCATAAAATCATATTTTACTGCCGTTCATGAGTGTTACCCAACGTGGTGAGTTGTATTAATGCTGTAAGCTGTGAGGGATAAGTTTTTGTTATCTGTTCTAAGCGTGTGCTTGGTGAAATTGCTACAGCTAATTAGCCAAATGCTAGCTGTTTGCTGCACTGTGATATTTGAATGCCGATGTTTATTATATTACGAAGTGTTCTAAGAGCAAACTTTGCCTTACAACCAGTTAGTCAAGTCAAGCCTAGCCTAGCTCCTAAATCCATGTTTAAGTTTGTGTTTATTGAATATTGCAATACTAAGTATTGACGTTTTGTTTTACTTTATTTTTACAGTTTAACCGGCATGTCCGTGTAAAGCACTCGGCAATAAAATTAACGACGACTATCATATGTTCTTTGTAACAATATTTGTTCATTCAAAAAAAAATTGTTTTCCATGCCTTTCTTTGGAGCAGGTAAACAAATGTGTTTAATTGTGTTTTCATTATTAAAGCCCAAATTTAACAAATCTAATACACACCTTTTAGGTTTCATACAATTATCGTCAATTCACAACATAATCTTCTTCTTGCCACAACAAACAACTATTCTATAAAAAAAAAAAAAAAAATGTTCCATCCATAACTAAAATGTATTTTATGTATTAAAATACAGATTTGAACAGATTTTCTACTATTTTATTTAGAGGTTTGAAAACCTCCAAGTAAAATCCAGTGCAGTCAGAAGATACATAATGAGTAAATAGTCCACCTGTGTCTAATCTCAGCATGTATCCAGCTGTTCCACAAAGGACTCACAGGTTGCTTAGAGAGCATTGAGTAAACAGTCTTACAAAAACCACAGAACATAGCAGACAGGTCAAGCATCAAGTTGTGGACTTTAAATCAGAGTTAGTGTTAGAAAACAATATCCTATGCTTGGAACGTCTCAGATCATCATCAAGAAATGAAATATGTACAGGTAGTAATTTCATTTCTTTTTTTATAAACATTTTTGTGATATTTTATCGTAATGGTGGACTGTAAGTAGAAAACTTTCAAAATTAGAAATGAATACAAAATTTTTGTGTAAAAAAAAAAAAAAAAAAAAAAAAAAAGTATATCCAACATTTGTGTTGATTTATCACATAAAAGCCTTATAAAATACATTGACTTTTGCGGTTGTAGTATAACCAAAAAAAAAAAAAAAATGTGAAAAAGGTTCAACAGGCAAGATACTATAAACATAAAATTGTAGAAATCCCAAAGAGGAGAAAATAACTCACAATCTCATGCTAATGAATGCTGATTTTTACTGAAAACTCAGGCTGGAAGTTGTTCAACAGAGCAGAAAGAAAGCAGATTCTCCCCTGGTTTCATGTCCCAGGTACGCTGGAGATGCTACAGCAGTGTCTGCGTGCCTCCAGGCAAGCTGGAAAAAAAGCAGGCATCATGACTACTCGCCACGGCACTAATGCAAACATTCCAGCTGCCGCTTTTCAGGTTTACAGAAAGGACTGAGAAGAAACTAAACCATCTACGTGGGGGAGAAAGAAACACCTACTGGCTACAGAGCTACTACCTGCATCTGGTGTATTGAGGACAGGCTCTGTAAAATCTGAACATACAGACCAAAAGAGATGCTCAAGAGGTAAAATATCACTTACCGAGACCAGAATCAATGTATACTTCCTGAAAATTCTACTGTTGCTGCAAATCAATATTCAGAAGACAGAATAATTTGCACGGCTGCGTTGGGTAGAAACTGTTCTGCCCCTCATTAATCACCGATTACAAAAAACAAACATTTCTGGTGATACTACAATGAGCCTTCTTTTCTGGTGCAGAAAGAAAGCAGATTCTATATGCAACATAGACTGTTAAAAAAGCTTTCAGAGGGTGTAATAATTTTACACATGTTCTTGGCGCTGATTATTTACTGCGTTGTGTCAAAGGAATTGCATTTTTAAAAAAGCAATTCACAACAGTTCAAGTTTTAAATAATGAATGAAAAACAGATTGAGCAAATCTGAAAGAAGCCTGAACAATTAACCCCACTTTAGTCACTGGGATCATAGTTGTCCTTTAAAAAGGTAGAGAAGACAGGATTAAAGTGTGCTGCATACATTAGCACAGAATTAAATTACTAAAACCTTGTGGTTTCTTTGTTGTTTTGTCTTTTCACTCTCAACAAAGACTGATTCCATTTCAACCCGAAGTACAAAAGCACAATCAAATTTAATTATGACGTCTTTTTCAGTATGTTTTTTTAAATTTTCCAATCAAGTCAAAGTACAATATCCTCATCATCACTTATTTTTAAAGGGCCAGTACCAAAATCTGTAGTTGGACGTTTCTGTGTGCACATGGTTTGAACATGCATCATACGTGGCAAACAAGCATGGATATAAACAAACACTTTGATTTTGACTTTGTTTTTCCTCTTTCTCATGGGCTTAACCAATTACAACATAACAAAATGTATAATTCACAAAAAGAAGACATTCTGAAAAACTTTGCGTAATGATAGAGAATGTTTTCACCCTAAACTGTCCTCAAAACATGTAGCTTGTGAATTAGCATGTAGCTTATTTATCTGAACAACTCATGGCTGCAGTAGACTTTGTTCATCATTTTTTGTTGATACTGCATATTTATGTAATTATCCCTTTTGGATGCTGTGCAGCTGGAATGATTTTTGCTCTTTTTTTTTTTTTTTTTACTTTCTCACTGTTACAATGTGTAGCCATGGCAACAAAGAGTTGAAAAGGAGACTTTGTAAATGTAGAGCAAAACCAATCATATTCCCCACTTCAATGTTTCTATGGTCCAGAGATTTAAAGAGGAGTGGCAACAGCAAATGAGGTGGATTAGCAGTGCTTCCCAAAAACTAATAATGTCACACAGAACACATCTCTGTGCAATGATCGTCTTTCCTGCCTGGAACTCAAGTGGATAGCATGTCATAACTAGGAGACAGCAGAGGCCAGCGGCCTTTTCGGATTTGTTGCAAGACTGACTTCAGAATCACTCTGAATGCCGAGTTACGAAAACATTTAATTTCCCTTTGGGATAAATAAAGTATTATTAAATTGAATCCTTCCTCTACATTTGACTTATGAATCTACATTTGAAAAAAAAATAATGAGACAAAGTTCACTCAGTTTCCCATGAAAATCTTTAGTTGATTAAAAAAAACTCTCTAAAAGAATTTGGCTTTGAGTGTTGGTTTTAAATCTAACTGAGTGGTAGAGTTTTATATTACACCACTTGTTTTTTGGACTTTTTCAGTTAATTCATATTAAGCAAGTCATAGCAACAATTTCACTCCAGAAAAATATCAGGAGCCAGGATCTAACAGTTCACACATAACCGCTCCCAATTGTCATATTTAATATTGCCGTAGTTTGAGATATTCATTCGTACTCTCACAGTAGTGACAGTATTATTTGAAGCTTGCAAAACATTGTCAGCAGGTTTTTTGACTTTCACCTTTTTCAAAACGATAATATCCCCCAAAGGACAACTTCTGGAAGGAACAGAACATTACCACAATGCAAATGGAGTCAAACTACGACTTCTACCCCAGAGCGAGGGAGAGAGGAGAAGAATAAGTGAGCGCTTGTGCCTTCTTTTCAGCACTCTACAACTCTGGAGCCTGGGAAATCCAGCAGCTTGGCTGGGCTCTGAGAAATATCCCGAGCTGTAATGTAAACATGTCTGAACTCTGATCTGGCGGGGCTCCTCCCCTGCCCCCTCCCAGATTAACCTAGTATTCTGTTCAGTGGGTTGGCTGGTGACATCAGGAGCCCACTTACTCATTTCCTGAAGAGGGTAATGACCCTGGGGAGGACAGGCTGTTTGAAGTTCTGCTGCAAATATAGCTGCCTTTCTCTGAACCTTA
The DNA here is from genome assembly GCA_903067095.1 of Girardinus metallicus. Lineage (NCBI taxonomy): Eukaryota > Metazoa > Chordata > Actinopteri > Cyprinodontiformes > Poeciliidae > Girardinus > Girardinus metallicus. Next base: position 24,490 of record CAEGAE010080251.1, on the reverse strand, counting down.
GCACAAGGAAAACATTTCTTTTGAGCCTCAAGTAGTTTTGCTGGGTAAATAGGCCATGGAGTAAGGCTGAAGTTAGGAATGAAGTAAATAAAGTGAGTCAAGAACTGACACATTATTTTTATTTAGTTGTATTCATATACCTTAAACTTTCTCACATTTTGCCAAATCACATATAGAGATTTTACAGCATTAATCAACACTAGCGCAAAACTGTGATGAGCAAGGACAAGTATGGGTCGTTTTCAAGATTTGTTTTCCAAAGATAAATCTGATGTATGAATTTTTCTTCAGTCAGAGTCACTACTTTGTTTATTCATATTTTGCTGCACTTACAGCTGTAAGTCGCCTGAGATATGAGCTTTATGCATCTAAAGATAAAATATTTGGTCAGTTTTTCTGTCTGAAATATCTTACACTTAATCAAACTGAATGGAAAGCATTAGTAAACATATATTTTCAACTCTTGCCAACAGTTCTCAATTAGATTTGTTCTGAACTTTGGGCCAATACCAAATTAACTAATTTGATCTAATCTTGAGTTAAAAATAAGTGTATGCTACAATTTTCAGATTTTTATTACCATGTATTGATTCAGTCCCCATTCACAACTTTGCACTTGCATAGCATTGGTCAGTTAAATAAAATCCCAGTAATATACACGGAAGTTTGTGGGTACCACATGACAAAATGTGGAAAAGCTTTTATGGGGTATTGTAAACTGAGATTATTGCTGTTCCCCACTGGCAGCTGTGATAATCTGATCTGTTTACAACAGCATCTACAACAAGTCCAGGAAACGAACGTATCAGGTGGCTTATTTATCAGATAAATGTGAGAAGAGCTCCAGATAAGCTCCTGCTTATCCAACTACAACTGTCAACCCCCGAACAAAACACTCATAGTTCCTTCAAATCATTTCCCAACGCAAATAGACTTTTGGATTTCCAAGCTAAACCAATAGCGATGACTTAGATTTTGTCAGAGTGCAATAAAAAGAAATCCTTATGTCACATATCCATTTGTCCTTTCCTTCCACTTTATGCACATTGGGCATGAACACCTGAATATGCCTGTTCCCACAGGGCTCCAGTTTCAGCACTGGTAGCAGCACCGCGCTCACAGAGAGACACTCTAAGGCGCTACCCTTCACCCTCCCACACCCCTCTCTCCATTTCCTCAAAAACACAGTTCTGCTCTCGCTTCAACTGAGTCAAGCAGGAAAAACTTGACAAACCTCAAAGAGCTCTCTCTGCAGAACAAATGGCATCAGGCATGGACAGATACCTCCACAAGTGCCCTCTAAAAGTCTCAAGAAGAAAAAGACAGAAATCTTCTGCTACGCTAAAAATCCCACAATTCACACCAATTAGCATTCCTAAACTACAAATGATGAAAAAACAAACATTTGTTTCCTTTGTCCACTTGTTTAACAGCACTCCATGAGCACTAATGTGTTAGTCTCCAAAAATGTTCAAATCAATGGCACAGATGAGATTATTTTCACATAGTAGTATTCATATGAGGTTTGAAATGTAAACAAGAGCAACTTGTTGGTAACTTGCTTAAACCACAAACAAGCAACAAAGGGACACAATAGGGACTCTATAATCCGAAACCATTGGGGAAAAGAGGAACACCAGTGAATTACCCAGTGAAATATTCACTTGTATGGAAATACGGTGTGCAAGGGTTATTTATATTCAAACCATGGAACAACTGTCTACACATATTCACAAGAGTCTGTTGCAGAATCTAATTTACAGTTGGTTACACATCATTTTTAAACTCACTCTTCAACTACAGCGGGGCAGCTTTATCAGTTTACAACAGTGGTTTCCAGCCTGCTGCTTGTTATACCTACTCTGCATGATTTACACAAAATCTACAGCTTATTCTTAAATAAATATCAATATTTATATAAAAAAAAAAACAGGAAAAAACTAAACTATCCACACAGCAATAAGCCACAGTAAAATAAATGGTTGTGAGAAGCAAACCAACAGCTCCCAGTGGTGGACACTCTTCCAATAATCAGCTAATGTGCTAACAGCACAGCTTATTTTTCCCCTAACTCTTTAGCTAACCTCTGAAGTGTTAATCTACTCCCTGTTTTGCAAGTCTGCTCTTAAACAAAGTTTGTTTATTTATTATTTTATTCTTTAAGTAGCAATATGTTTATATCTATGCCTTTATTTAAGTGGATGAAGACAGTTCTATTTCCTCTCTTCACATTCTCTCTTTTTTCCTTTTATTTTTCTTTTTCAAACAAGAGGCACACAAACAAAATAAAACAGACAGTAGCAAACAAGACATGAACATACAATGTCTAATACCATTATACAAAACGTAAATTATAATGTCAAAATTAAATTAGTGCCTTAGCATTAGCTTCTGCTAAACTATACCTGTCAAGTTTTGGACTTTAGATTACAGGAAATGTCGTTAAAGGAGATATTATTGCACACCCAGAAGTCATGTGCCATTTTTATCTGCATTAGAAACCCTGGAGGTAAAGGGTGACTGATGACGAAGGAAAAAAAAAAAAAATTGTCATATCACATAGAACCAGGTAGACATTTTTCATAAAAGTAAAGTGGGGAGGACAAAATTGCTTCCATTGCCGACCGGTAACTAAAATGTTGAAAGAAATTTTTGTTCTTCTATGGTAGCATTATTGGAACACATCAACATTTTAAATACAAGAACTGAGTTGTGTGGTAGCTGTGCACAGGTAAAGGTTAAATCATTAGGATCGCCACTCTCCCATCCTTAATTTTTCAAGCATATCACTTATCGCCGGTGACACTCATTAGATGGGAGGTGCTGGATGGTGCTGAGGCAGAACAGATAAATGGACTTGCTTGAAAATAGAACAAAAGCCAGAAGGATTACTGGGTGCTGCATCATAAAGCGATAGTCAGTGGCGAGACACCTTTCAATGTGGGTTGTTAAAATTACATATCATTTTTCATGTACATCACAGCCTGATGTGTTTTACCGTCACGTTTTAGTGAGTTGAGTAAGTCTGTTACTTGAAATTCAAGCATTGGTGAATAAATACATTTCAATTAATTTTGCTAATGCTTAAGTAACTACAGTAAGGTTGGCTTTTAACTCAACTTCTGGTTGAAAATGTTAAACTTTTTTCTCTTAGATTCTTGGCAGCATTTAGGGTTGAATTTATCCTTTTCAGTGTTTCCCCTAACAGAATAAAAGCATTTTAAAAAATTTCACACTTTGTTTCAGACAAAAATAATGATGTTCAGCAAAGCATGTTATGGTTTGAATTTGAGCTGATCAATCAAGGAGAAAAAGTATCTTCAAATTCATATTTAAAGATCCATTTTATTTACTGTGGGCATTCTGAATATGTGAGAATTCAGCAAGTTGAAATTCACAAGAGTGTAACATGGAGAAGTTGTTTTAAAAAAAAACTGCTGGTGTTGATAAAAGAAAGAGAATCCACAGAAAGCAGAGAAGAGCTAAAATATTTTGATTAATAGAGTAATCATACAAATGTTGACAGATTTGTCGTCTAAAAGAAGAATTACTAGTGCATAATTCAAAAGCGAAAAATCAAATATCCTCTCCATCAGTGCCTGCTGATCCAACAGTTCTCTGCATAATCCCACATCTGTTATTGATATGGAACAATTTATCTTTCAGTTATTTCAAGCTTTAATTAACTGTCTAAAACAGGCCTTCTTCTGCAGTCTACAATTTCATTCAAATGTTTTCAAAGTCTGGAAAAGTAAAGAAAAAGAAGACAGAGAATGGAAAAATCTTTGGATCCATCCAATCGACTATCCATTACTTAACCAGCAATCCATCCATCAATTTTATCATGTTTAATATTTGAAATAAACAAAAATATCTGTGAATTTTTTGTAGTAAAGTTTTGAATCTATACTTTAAGATAAACTAAAAAAGGACCAAAAAGTCTGAAATAAAATGGTGTTTAACCCTGAAAATTTCATAGAAATTCAAATGAACAAATAACAGAAAGACACTGTTACTGTCATGTAGAAGTAAAACTAAATCGGAACAGCAACGGATTCCTTTTGTGAGCATCAAGTTGCGATAGCACATAAAACCTGATCTTATTGGGTGAGATTATGCAAACTCATTCACTTTAACTTACATATTTTTTTTATTTCCCTGCACAAAACAGGCCAGTCTGACACAAAGACAAATAAGGCTGCTCCACGAGGGAGGTAATTTTGCAAAGTGGGTGCTGATGGTGTAAATTCTCTAAACTTGTATCTCAAGGTAAAGCTGTTGCCTTGCAAGCTTTGTTTGTGGCCAGGGACCACAGCCAAGGACAGCTGGGAAATGTCGGTGAATAAAAAGGCTTTAGATCCCAGGCAGGCCGTGGTTCCAGTAAAACCAAAGGCAGGATTTACCCTAAAGGTCTGGCTGTTATAAAGTGCAGCTCATAAATCAGCAGAGCAGACCAAGCCCACCTGGGTTGTCAGAAGATCATGTTTTTTCTGAGCATATACCACTTACAGTGTATCATTCCTTGAAGAGCGAGGAGGAGATGGGTTTAATACATGATTTTTGCAGCACTCTTCAAAGACAAATACAGCCTTCCCATAGGCTGCTGAATAAAACATGAGGAGTGTGCAGCAGGGTGGGTTTTGCGTGCACTTGTGTATGTGGAAGGATGTAAGACTGGAGGAATGAAAAACGGAAAGGTGGGTGAGGGGTTCTTATGGAACTGCTGCTGCAAATACTGCATAACACATGATGTGTAAAGGCTCTTGATTTAACACATATCCTCACTGCCCCACCAGGTGTCTGGAAACTTCTATCTGGATGTTTTTCCTTGTTTTCCTGTGGTTTCTTTACCTGTTTTTTTTATTTATTTTTTATTAGGATTTTTATTTTGGGGTAGGGAGAGGCTGGAACTTCTTAACAAAATCTAAATTGGTTGAGAAAAAAAAAAAAAAAAAAAAGATAAAAGTGGACTCATTTCAGGAAGAGAAGGGAATGCAAATCTTGCCAGGTACAGAGATGTCCCAGATTCACAGAGTAGGATTTCCAACAAGAAGCTGTTGCATAATGCTCCATTTGAAGCCATTAAAAAAAAAAAAAAAAAAAAAAAAGCTGAAGATAAATATTTTACTTTTTTAAGTCACAACTACATAACTACATGAGTTTTTTTGTTTTGCATTGGGGTTGATATGTTATATTTTGGAGCACAACGAGCAGCTGATGAGACAAGATGGTTCAAAAGAACAAGATTCTTAGTACTATTTATTTGGAATCCCCATGTTTTGTTTTCACAAATACATTAAACTTTCAGAAATCACAACATGTTTCAAGGAGCCTGTAATGAGTGCAGGACCAGCTCACACCCTGCAGTTTTTATGCTTGTCTAATTAGGTAGTAATGATGCCAAAAACACATATAAACATAGAAATTTGACTTTTTTTAAATTTCACAAATATAAAAAAAGATTTTTTGAATATCAATCGTTTAAGGATCTCTGCTCTTCATATCTGCTTAGTTTGGTTCCCTTAGGAAGTTGCAAATTAGTTGCTAACTTTAGCACCTGGCTAACTGTTACAGTCAAGGTATTCTCACATCGCTTAGAACGTTATCACGTGCATAATCCAACAGTGATGAAAGCTTCTACAGCACCGATGTTGTCAACCTGCCTGACAAGCATCTAATTATTTTATTCATACAGCGCCAATTCACAACACATCTACAAGAAGGAACAATCAATTTGATCCTAGTTATCAAACAATATATTTTTAATCCAAATTAGTAAAAGAAAAAAAAAGTTTTCTTTACAAGGAAATTCAGCTGACTGCATTAAGTCATCGACTTACAGCATTCACTCCTGGACAAGTAACGACAGTGGAAAAATGTCTACATTGCGTCCTCGACTTCCAAATAATCCCTCACAATGAGTGAGTATGCATGTAGCGAAAGTGGAAAAGAAAATCTCTTTAACAGGAGGAAATCTTCAGGAGAATCTGACTCGGTATGAGTCACTACCTACCACAAATGATATTGTATCTTATGTTTTTACTTTTCATATAAATCTCAAATTGTGTTTTATAGAATCTTTGTTCGACATAGCCATTCAGCTATCTCTAATAATAGCGTTAGCATCCCTAGCCGCTAACTTTGATCTATGAAGACTTTCTGAGTTTTGTGCTCTAGTTCTTGCAACTTATGAGTTGTACTTGCCAACAAGAACTTTGTTCATGCAACCTCAATTAAAAGAACTAATTTCTCATTTCTTGCCTTAACTAAATGCAAGCACTTGGGTTTCCTACACAGAAAACTGTTTAAACAATCTGAATAATAAAATGAACTTGACTGTGTTCAACTGAAAGTTTACAAACATTTGTCAAGAAAAATAAATTTAGGTGAAAGCCATGTACGCTAAACATTTTCAAAGTTAGCAAAAGCGCTAAACAGAAAATTAGCTCTGCTATTAGCTAAATACTGGACAAATTTAGGCATTTCAAGTTGTTCTTTACCATATATTGCACTTGTCTTGCTGCATTGAGACAGAACAGGTTGTCAGACTTCAACCATGAATGATTTCATCTGCAGAGTTAACACTTTTCATAAAAGGGGTTCAAAAAGGATCGCTAAGAGCTGAGCATTAAAGAATTGGCTGCCAACAAGGACATATTTTTCGACTAAAATCTGATTTGGGTTTCCCTTAATGTTTGGGTTTACCAGAAGAGGTCAGATGCTGACATCAACTACATGGCTATTGGCCTGCAGGCTTCAGTTTGACAAAAAGAAAAAGCTCTGACCTAGCGTTTCAAGATCTTGTGACATGAGATCTCATTTCATCTTCAGTTGTAATAGTCACAACACTGCAAGTAGTTTATTAATAAACTGAACATGGCCAAACTCTCACCTGTCATTGCTTGGATATTCAATAAGCTGCTAGCTGTGGCAAAACCAGAAAAATGTACAAAATGCTTTGAGAGGCAATACCACTGTTGGCACTTAAGGAAATTGATTGTGATCAAATGCAGTGTTTTTTCCTTCAGGAAAATAAATAAATAAATAAAATTGTGCAATCAGCAAGATTCCATTTATAATCCCAACTGTACTCTGGCAGGCTGACTGACATGTATGCCACTTGTACACATTCTAACCTATTTTTATTTGCACGAAAAACTGATTGCAAGGAACAACTAGAAGCACAGTACTGTTTTTGATTAATCGTTCTGAAAGCTTTCGCTGCATTTTCTCTTGAACCCCATAAGAACAACCCACAGGTGCACAATACATTTTATTTTTTGGGGCTTTATAAAACTAAAGACGGATGCCTTGACGGAATAGGAAAAAAAGAGCTATAAAAAAATACCAATTTTATATCTTTCATCTTTTGTGAAATATTTTTCTCTCTGAAGTAGGAAAAGGAAAATATGTTGGACCACTACCAAAATTTTTATCCAACCTTCCAGACATCGTCACACTGGAGCTAAGCTGCTGAATATCTCTATTAAACCCCTGATCACACTGGATAACAGCAGACAACAATTTGTTTGGCTAAAAAAAAAAAAACAACAACAATAAGTTCATAACATATTTAGTAAATTAAGTCATAAAGTTAAAGGGATTGGAAAAATTAAAGCTTCAGTGAGAAATGTCAGTCACTGGTGAATTTGATTAGTGCTTCTTTAAAAATCTTATTTCTGCATTGGCTACCAGAAGAGAAACTTGTTAAATCTTGCAAAGCTGCCTCCCTGGAGAGAGCACTGTAATCTTGATTAAAAAAATATGTGATATGAAGTTGTTTACAGCACATTTATGCCAATGTTTTCATAAAACTATAATAACTGATGAGAGAGATATTCATTTCACATTCGATTTAGCCAAAAGACATGTGCAACTCGCTATTAAGGAAGAGGAAAAACTATCGGAGGTCCAAACAAATGAAGTAATTTAATGGAAACTTGGAAGAGACTGCGATAGCTTTCTTTGTTAGACATTAACACAGCACACTAACATCCCTGTTCCCTGAAGACAGGCTGTGCTCACTTAAAACTATTTGGTGCTGAAAATGTATGAGCTGACCTCTGTTTGACTGTGGAATGTCCTGTGAGAAATGTTACAAACACTTAGGTTTTAAAGAATAATAATAATAATAATAATAAATCTGTGATGTCTCTATGACCAAAATGTCTCCATAATTCCCGATTCCAATAAGGGGACTTAAATTCACAAATAAATAGTTTGTGTTTCTGGAAATACGTGGAAGTCTGAGTTTGATTTGGGATGACTTGAGCAAAAAACTATGCCATAATGAGCAATATTCCCTGATGCGTCTAAACTTTCTGTTTAGTGAAATCTGTGAAGAACTACGGGTCAAAGACAATGAATGAACAAGAATTTAAAACACGCAAAATAAATTATAGACACCCCTCCTGCTTTTTCCGTGTTTGGTGTATCCGAGTTAGATTTTGTTAAACAGACCAAAACAATGTAATGGGAAATAGTTTAGAGGAAGTTATTTTTTTTTCTTCAAAAAAAAAAAAAAAAAAAATCACATTATTCCACCCCAATTATGCTGAAACCCCAAATAAAACCCTGTGCAACCAATTTTCTTCATAAGTCACCTGTGATGTTGTTTTAAGCCAGCTTAGGTTGTACACAGCATCTCAAGCTGCTTCTCAACAATTAAATTATGGGTGCCAGAAATCTTGTCCATAGAGAGAAGCCATTGTTGAAATTAAGCTAAGAAGTCTTGTTTAAGGTTTGCCACAAACCAGGAAGGGAACAAGGGAAAAATGTGGAAGAAGATGCTCTGACCAAAACAAGAAAACAAAAATACAAAGTACTGACTCATTTCTACTTTGATATGTTTTTGTTGTACTTTACAATCACGTGTCACTTTGTTTTTGAAAGTCTCATAAGAGTAAAACTGTGGCAAAAACATTATATTGAAACCCATTTTAAATGGGTATTAAGCCTAAATAAAAGAAAATATAAAGAATTCTGTAAAGTAGGCAAATATTTAAACAAAAAGGAACAAAATCTGATTTACAGTTTGTTCATACGATATAAAAACACCAGCAGTATTCCACATCAGCTTCCAAGCAGTGACTTCTAAGAGAAAAAAAAAATCCTGCAGCTTATCCATGACCAGAACTGGGTGGAGCTCCCATGAACCTGGGTTAATTGTTTCACATCACAATCGGCACCTCTGATTCTGGCCTGGCATGCCAGGAAATACTCACAGCGCACAAACCCCGCCCCGCAAACTCTCCATGCTCCACAAAAACCACAAGAGAGTGCAGTGATTTTCTTTTTCTCCACGCTATTTGACTAAGCTGTCAATCCGGTGGTCAGCTCGAAGTTGTATTTACGTCAGTGGTAATAAACTCTGAGGTCTCTCTGCGAGCTTTGAGATTACTGCTGCCACAGTGTTGACCTTCTGGTTGGAAATATCTGATCTGCCAAAAGAAGCAAACGACTCCAGTTGCCTATTTTCAACAATTTGTAAAAAGATTAGAAAAAAGACTTGCCTTTTTTTTTTTTGGAGGCGTGACAAATAGCAGAATAAAAACACAACTTTATGTTGTTTTAAGTTAAAAGACAATAACACATCTAGTCCATTCAGTTCTGTGACCGTCATTCCCAGATCTTTCACTGGGTAATAACAAAATCCTCCCAGTACACGCAGGACTGTTAATCACCAGGCATCCCTCGTCTACTGCTTTTTCAAGGCCTGTTTGACTTTAAGTAAACATGTGCAGGAAATGTATTCAGTGGCTCTAAACATTTATATGAGGGCCTTGTGGTTCAAACAGTTTCATGGTCAGCAAATATTTCAAGAAGGTGCTTAGAGAGCCATTTGTTAAGCACACTATAATAGGTTATGACAATGCATTGCACGCTAGCGCGGCTGTATCATTGAGCTCTTAGTTTCCATACCCACTATCGCTCTCGCTGACAGACAGCGTAAGATAATGCTGGATCCCCATCTGATGAAAACAAATGTCTGTAAGATGTAATACAGGGGCTGACGTTTCGTAAGCTCTACTGAGTGACCTATTTCTATGTTCGGTGCATCCACTGATACAGATATGAGCGGAAAGAATGAGAAACCAGTGCTAGAAAAGAAGGAAAAAACAGCAATCTAAAATATGACCTATCCCAAAGCGTTCAGTGAGTTCATGCAGGCATTAAGGGAAATCGTTTTTTTTCCCTAAGCCAATAAGTAAGCTCTCATCTCTTCTTTCCAATACATCTAAAATTATCTACAAGACATATCTTCTGTTAATCTGGCCTCAGCGCTGTGTACTCTGCACAACAAACTAGTCATAATCCATTGTTTCGTTTGCCCCTCACTTGGTTTTCTGTTCTGTTGCAAATTACAATTTGAACAGTCAATAACATCCACAGATGTGCCCTTTATTCACAACTGAGATGTATGTACTATAATAACCTAAATCATAAAAGCCCAACACAGCAAGCTCAAGATTAGCTCTGATAATGGCGGGGAAAACCGTTTGTCCACCATTATTGGCAGCCATGCTAACTAGAGTGGCCACCAATGTTGTATGTAGCGCAGTAAAGAGCAAGGGGGAGATAGGGAGCAGCATGTACACAAACATGACTGACATCGTTAAGACCCTCCCCTTGACTGACTGGAGAGCCTGACAGGGAGCAGTGTATTTCTGCAGATGGCAGTTGGACTGCAGAGAGGAGCTCAATTTTTTTCTTCACACATTATCTGCCTCATATTTTAACAAATATGTAAAAAACATTTTTATATAAATTATCCGTTGTCGCATTTACCCAGGTAAATATGCAAAAAGCCATTTTCAATTTACACAGAGGTAATTAGAAAAAAGACACAAACATTAAACAGTTTCCTTTTCTAAAGTAAACCCACAATGGAAATTGGTTTACATTTGGTCACTTTACCAGCACAACTTCAACATCAGTCCCGTTCCCTGATGGAAAAAAAGTCATCAGGGAACGGGACTGATCCACCCAGGATGCTTGTATCATGAACATGTACTTATTTTTTAAACACCTTTAGCTTTTGCACATTGGTCACATATGCAAATGTGCGAAAATGTCTTGATTACATCTTCTCCCATATCTTTTCTATGTTTTCTACATGACTTTTGACAGTCTTGACATGGGATTCCGCTTTTCTCTTTTTTCCCCCCAACAATGGCTTCCTATTTGCCACTCCTCCATAAAAACCAGCGACCATGTTCTCAAAGATTCTCAGAATCCTCTCAGAGAGAGCTTAAATATTCCTGCCAAAGAATCTGAATTTAACAGTGATTCAGTCAGGTGCTAGGAGCAACTTTGAGTGAAGACTCGACAAAAACTCAGTGAGGAGGTCTGATTGGCCACGTTGCTAAGTTTGACGCCGTTTTCTAGGGACTGTGATTGATTGATACATGAAAGTAAGACTTAAAAAAAACATACCTAAAGCAGAAAATTGAAAGAAATGCACCAATCATACAGTCGAGACTGGATTCAGAAAAGTGTCATGATTATTGAACTATGCAAAGTTAAAATAACTGCTACACGGCATCAACATGTTTGATCACGCCTTGTTTACATCATCAGAAATAATGAGGAGTCTGTAAACAACCTTCATCTTACCGAGGTCAAATTCTCGGTAAGAATTTGACCTCGGTATCTTAGTTTCTCCAGTTCTAGTAATCTTAGAACTGGAGAAATTCTAAGATTTTTCCTAAAACAACATCACCAGAAGCTCGGATTCTTTGAGAATACCGGAACAGATTTGTAGAAACAGTTCCATCAGAGATTCTCTTGCCCGAGCAGTGGACATCTGCAGCTCCTCCAGAGTTACCAAGCCCTGTTCAGTTTAGCTTTTTATGTTGCCCAACCTGTCAGTTTAGCTGGACTATCATGTTTTGGTAAAGTTGCACTTGTGCCAGATTCAGTCCATTTTGAATTGAACAGTGGTCCATGCTATGTTCTTGGGATATTGTTTAAGAGCCTAATGCTGCTTATCTAATCTTACATGACATACATTTCCCAACCGGTCTCTGGCAAATATATGTTTTCAAAACATATATTGCATTATGTTTTCAAAATTAATAAAAAATAAATTATTTTCCTTCCAGTTTACAGTTATACCATACTGCGTATTGATCTAATATCATACAATCTCAATAAAACACTCAGTTGCAAAATGACGTAATGCGGAAAAGAGCAACGGAGATTAATGCTTTTGCAAAGCGTTGTAGTTCTCACCCTCAGAATTTACTTATTTTTGATCAATTTAAGCATTAACTGGCTCCATCATTGATGGATAGAGGCAGAGCACTTAATGTGAGATTTCTGCTACGACTGCTGTTCTGCTTCACCAAATCATCACAAGCTGAGGAAAAAAAAAAAAAAAAAAGAAAAAAAAATTAACCTCAGGCTTCATATGAACATGTACGCCAGGACTTCATTTCCTCTGCACATCTTGCTGCACTCATCAGTTTTATATAGAACACACTAGTCCCAAGTCAACATCAGTAAAAATGAAACGGTGCATGATAATGATGTTCCCTGACCTCTTTTAGACCGTCAGTATAATCCATGATGCTGCTGTCTTGCCTCCCATCATGTCTCACAGCTGAATTTAACTTAGCAACTTGAAAAGCGCACATGTAAAATCCAAACATAAATATAAGGTCTCAAGTCAATACAGCTGTGGGATATGTAGGAGATAACGTCTCTTGCTTCATTCCACAGATAAAAAAAAATTATAAAAAAAACTATAGAACATTCCTAAGTGCGTTTTTATGGGTTTTACTGAAAAAAAAATGTTTAATTGTTTTTCTTCCCGGCATCTCGAGCGCATTCGGAAACAGAACATCTGCAAACTCTCACCCCTTCGACTCTATATTGAAATGTTGCTTGGGACATAATTCATAGTCTCATTGCTGAACTCCCAAATGCCCAATGAAAGAAAACAACACAATAAATCTCACATTTCACCGACTGCTCTCTCAGCAGTGTCTGTACAGCATGGTAGTCCAACCAAAGACCGAGAACATCGAAATTTTGTCTAATTATTGTATATCCTTTAGCTCTTTCAAAAAAATATACATCATGCAGTAGAGATAATTTAGGCAATGGCCATTTGAATTGATCACTTGAAAACTGCTGCCTTATTGAGAAAGAGAAACTGAACTTCCTGCACAAAACTGGATAAGTTCTGTATTAACTGGGTTAAGTGTAACACACACCTGCATCCCACAGTTTGAATCAAAAGTGCATGAAGACGTTGACACTCTGGAGGAAACTCTAAACCTCTTCACGGCCCAGTAACCCCAAAACTATTTCATTGTAGGTTATGCTGCAAACCAGCTTCAACAACATTTTTACCAGCAATATTAGGAACCTTGCCTGTGGATATATTTCAGCTACGACTTTGGTCTTATGGGTGAAATGTTGCTAAAATTCCTTCAGCTAAGAATGCCTAAACGTTAATATTGTTCTTTTAAATATATATGTTTTTTTTAATTGGAATATATATTTAAACAGACTTAAAAGCAGGTTAGTTAGACTTTATTGTCCCAAAGGCGAAATTCGAGGCATATTTCACAAACGTGAAGCTTTGAGGTCTTTGAGAAGTTAAGCATTCTTGTGAGCTCTGATAGCCTAATGGAGCCCTGAGCCATAGCGTAGCCAATGTCTTGGACCAGCTCAGTTTAGGGCTGCAACTGAAGGTTATTTTAGTACTCAATCATTTGATTAATTATTATGGCGATTAATCAATTAATCAGATTTAAAAAAAAAAAAAAAAAAGTATGGCACATTCCGCAGAGTTCTTATTTACCACTTTAGTATTTTATACTATATTAGAAATACTTAAAAAGAAAGCAAATAAACATCTTTAAATAAACAATTACTTTTTAAATATAAACATATTATTGTGTAAAATGAAATTCCTTTAGTGAATGCTTGATCACTTGAAATGTCAGTCCTTCCTCCTTCACTTAACATCACTATATGTAGGATTGATCTGTTGACTATTTTTTTGCATCAACTGATTAATAATTTGATAGAAAAATGTGATTAATAGGATATTTCTTTTACAGAATGTGAACCAGGTGATGCTAAAACTGAGGAGTTCTGGATAGAACATATTCACAGAAAAACTTTTTTTTTTATATCTTAAATGCAAAATATATATACTTTTGTGCAATTTTTGATTCATTATTGCTTTGAGTGTGTTGTTCTTTCAGCAAATAGTATTTTTGTGAGTCTGGATGCTCTAGTTAACAATTAACCTATTATTAAATTAGTTGACTATAATTTCAGTAATTGATTCATCACGATAACTCTGATTAATTGTTTCAGCCCTTGCTCAGTTAGCAGCCCCCCATCTGGTCACCCCAAGCAAAACTACCAAGTGAAGGTGAGTTTAGAGGGAATTTATAATATGGGAAATATGACTCATTACCCTGGGAGGCACAGTCTTGGAGGGAAGCTGTGCACTTTTTTTTTTTTTATTTATCTTCCCCCCCTCTTTTCAAGTTTTCTGGACTAATCTACACTGCACAGAATTTATTTAAAACAATTTCATATTTATGGAATATTAAAAAAAAGAAAAGAAGAATCACCCTGTTTTGGTGACTTTAAACCTCATTTTTAATTTAATGGAAGCCTTAAGATTGTTGGGGCCCAGGGAAAGGGGCTGGCTCAGGGCCCATTCAAACACTGAGTGAGTTAATCAGAACAATATTTATGATTCATGTCGACTGACGACCCCAACTTACCGCTATGCGGGTGGAAATCTTCTGCTCGCCCTCTGATCCCTTCTGCTCCCCATTGGCTCTGCTGTAGTCTGGAGGTTGCTGGTTCGAACTCCGGCTCCCTTTGCTTTTTCGGTTCCCGGGCCCCTGTTGGACGATGTTAAGCAGGTGCAGCGTGTTTTCGTGCTCCCGGTCGGAGCTCTCGGCCTGACCCCTCTGGTAGCGGTTCTCGCAGGTGGAGTGGTGCCTCCTGAACTGCTCTATGCGGGCGCGCAGACGCTCCACGATGGCGTTGTGCAGGTGAGGGTCCGCGGACCCTCCTCTGGAGGTGGCCACCATCGGTCCGTTGCCGACCACCCCGCCGGGCATGGCTCCTAACCCGACACCCAGCATGGGCACGAAGGTCCCTGCAGCAGCACCAGCAGCAGACTGAGCGGGAGTCGCCTCTCCCATGCCCGCTGGTCCCTCACAAGTTTAGAAAAGCTGAGGTCCTCTCAGCCAGAGCAAGAAAACGATGTGTAAAAGGATTTAACTATAATTCCATGTGGAAAAACTGAAATGCTGGCCGTTTTATTTTGGATATTAGTTTAAGTTGACAGTTCCCATATGAAAACACCAAACATTTAAGTAAGAAAATTCCCAAACTATTGTCCTCATGTGCCTAAAAAAAAAAAAAAAAAAAGAGAGAAAAAGTCCCAAAGTTACAGCATCCTACTCTTTCGGGGTAAAATGATTTCCAAACACGAGAGGAGTCGTGGGGGTCACAACTGGAATGAATCTTCTCTTCCTTAACGACGCGACCTCTGCTCAGAGACAAACAGGCTGCATTCAACGCGAATCCCTCCGATGATTCAAAACCATGGCACGCACTTCACTCCCACCGTCCGTGCTACATTTTCAGCCCGAGTGTGTGTGTGTGTGTGTGTGTGTGTGTTACACCCGTTGGATAGCCGAAAGAGTGCGACCGTCAGAGGAGCCGAGAATATGGGAGTGAGCGGTTCGTTCCCAGAGCGAGAGGAGCAAGCACATAAAGACACCGAATCCACAAAACTTCAAGACTCACGGCATTGTTGTTTGGAAATTAGTCCTTTCTCTCTTTGTTTGTCCATCTCCATCCAGAGAGGAATTTGATCGCAAAGCAAGAGGGGGGGGGGGGGAAACAGGAGGTCGAAACGCGTGGAGCCGTTAGAGTAACCGATTGAGATTCGTCTCAATAGTCCATTGACAATCATTTGTCCGTGTGGCAGACCGAGGCAATACCAGAGCTACTATACACAGACCCTCATTGTATGAACATTCCTCTTCTGACATGATGCACTCTTATGGATGAAGCCGGGTGTGAATGCACTCTAGTGGAGGATTGGAGAATTATCCTTCAAGGAACGCACCATGGCAGAGGGGAATTAATCTAATTAATGTTCCTCAAACATAACTAATTCAGTAGCTGATGAAAAAGTTCAGCTCCATGCGAAATCGTCTTGGGTTTCTGCTGTTAACTCTATGTTTGTTTGTTGTTTTTTTTTTTTTTTGATAGATCCAAACAAAGCAGCGCATAATCAGTAAGTAGACGCAAAATAGAAGTCGGTTAATCACCTATTCATTTAACCCAGGTGTGAAGCAGCAGGGAAACACCTAAAACATGCAGAAAATGCAATTTCAGCAGCTGAAATATATAGACCTAAAGCTACTTGACAAGCAATTGGCTGGCGTTTGCAAGGCAACAAATCCAGGAGAGTCGTTCATTTTATTTGGTGTGTTTGGTTGTAACCCCAAGAGCAGATATTAGGAAATCTGTGGGTATCAGATTCTGGTGTTTGAACTATTAAAATACTCAAGTTATGTATTTGTGAGTTTCAGCTGTAGTCCCTAACCCCTGTGAATCCTGGGGATCCCCTGTAAATGATTAACTGGGAATTAACCTCCAAAAGCAAAACATGTATCGGTCTCTAAGGGTTACAAAGGGTCAAAGGCATTCTTAAGGTTTTGGGAGTTCAGTGAACCACAACCAGAGCCATCAACCACAAACGAAGAAAATTTGAGTTAGTGCTTAACCTTCCCATGAGAGAAGAGGCAAATAGTTTTTCAAAGAACTGAAAATGAACGTGTTTTGTAGGGATCTTAGTGAACACTGGTGAATAAACATCATCATGAAACATCAGAAGACATTTGAATTAAAGTTGTGGAGAAATATAAGGCAGGTTTATGTTGTAAAGCTGTACTATGGTCTTAGCATTTCACAACATCTTCATGTTGCTACCCTTGTTAGCGTTGTGGTTTCAGGATATCAGCTGCTGCTCAGTCAGGTCTGGTTGATCCGTCTCTCTTACCAGTAGTTTTGGGGGTTTTTTCCCACTGAAAATAGGTCTCAGAAATCCTTCTTTCTTGAAAGAAAAAACCCACTTCCATAATCGCTCAGTATAACTGTCGACACATTTTTGAAGTGGGTTATCTCAGGGGAATAGTACAGCAGACAGAGGGAACAATCAGCAGGGCCTGTGCAGACAGTAGCTAGTAAAAATGCACAACATAGATATTGTTCAGCTGTGAAAACAGTGGCTAGATTAAGAATTATTGAATAGAAAATTGAGAAATCAAGAATCCACCATAGCAACCTTCAAGAGAATTTTGAAATTAGATGTTGAAAGTGTGAATTTAAGTAGCTTTCAGATTCAATAAGTTCCTAATAGTTTAACACCGTTCTACGCCTCACCCCCATTTTTTAAGAACCATTTTTTTTTACTGTAAGCGTTAAAAAGAGGGCAAACATATGCATTAACGCTATGTGACCACAAGGGGCACCATACTTAAATGGCTCTGTGCGTTCTTTTAAATTTCATTTAAAATATTTTTTAGTAAGAGCATAATAGAACTCAGATAGCCAATAATTATTTATTTATTTATTTTAAAAGTTTCCCCATGTGAAAAAAAAATAAAATTATATACCAACACTTGATGCTAAAAGTTTGCAAAGTAAAAGCACTAAAAATAAAATAACTTTTTGGAGTGGCATATCAATTACATTTATTTTTAGAGCATTATTTTTGGACAAAAAAACAAGCTTAAAAAAAGAGAGCGAGTTAGAAATTGTTTAACTAGTTCAGGTCAGACAAACTGGTTGATCCACAATAAAAACAATAATCTGTTCCTAGAAGTACTCATGAAAATTGCGCCAAATTGACAGACTTAGATGAATTTGTTAGTACTCCTGGTAAAAATGTGCATGCAGCCTTAAAATAGAATATTTTCTTACTGTAGTAGCATGATCCAACACAGAAAAATTTAAGAAAATTCAGCATTTAATTTATAGTCGTCCACAGTCGTCCTAATCTCTGCTCTTGGGGGCATGGCAGTACCCTATTCTTCCATGAATAGGAGTCATTTCAGGTTGTTCAATCCATTTGATGAGGATGGGTCTTGGGCATTGGGGGTTTTTATCAGGCACGTCCCACTGAGAAGTGATTCTGAGGCAGATCCAGAACAGACTGGAAGGACTATTTATCCCTTTTGGTCCTAGGAAAGTCTTCCAAGAATAAGCTGGAAAATGTGTTTTTGGAGAGGAATGCCTGAGTATTCCTCCTGCATCTGTTACACCTGCAACTGAATCCAAGGTCACAGAAGGAAATGAATGGATGAAATCTACTTTATAATTTGATTACAGATATATGAACATTTAAATGGTTTACAAGATGTTTTGTTTAATTGGTTTATGAATATGACATAACATGGAAGTCAATTTATTTTAACTACTAGGCGAGACACCTTGCTTTGGTGTCTTGCCACCAAGCAAGGGAAGCCGGACAGTAAAGAAGGTTAAAAAAAAATTCCCAAAGGTCAATGTTAGAAAATTGCAGCGAGACAGACATCTTGAGAGAGTCTCAAAAAAAGCCAGTTATTTACAATCTATATATCAACCAGTTGTTTAATTACTGGGACTTTAACTGCTATTGCACTTTGTCAGACTAAGGTTGTGGTTTAGTGCAAGAAACAGTAAAGGTGGGTTGAAACACCAGGTGCATCTTAAATAAAAGTCTTGTAACAAAACACCGAAAATGGATGCTGGGTTTCAGATGAGTATCACCGACGTCACCCAATGCAGATGGGGGGCAGGAAGTAAATGCATCCTGTTTACTTCTGTTGACCCATCTTCAAAATACCTAAAGTCTGTGTCGTATGGTTGTTCCAACTGTTCTAATAGTGAGAAAGATAAACATTATTTTCGTGTTTCGAAAGTAGTTTGTCACAAGGCAGTTTATTTAATAGAAAGAAAAAAAAGGTGGAAAAAAGTGGATCAACATCTTGGTTAAAAACAGGAGGTGCGGAAACTAACAATGCCAGAGTTTGCAGAGCCCACGTTTTAAACAAGTAAGGATCCCATCATTTAAACTGTATTTTTATTTATCTTATTGGACAGTTACTTAGAAAGACGAGCATTTATGTGTAAGATATTATTTTTACGTCCGAGCTTGGTAGTCCCCAGAGTGCTAATATTGTTAGCTGCTAACTCAGTGCCGAGCCCTGGACAGAAAATATAATGTTTATTTCATGCTAAGAAAAAAAAAAAAAAAAAATGAATTAAATATGACCGATCCAGCTATACCGTCACAGTGAGATGGGCGCAGAGTGGTTGACCTACATTGGACCTGAATCCAGCGTCCTACAATGACTCAACATTAACATACAACTCCAGCATGAATTCGGGTTTACAGAAGCTAAATAAATTATTGACAAGGAGATCCAAGTGCATAGAAATAACATGGGTTAGCTTGTTGTTAGCGATAGCATTGTTATACTTAAAATAACGCAACTCACTACTCACCCTGGCAAAAACAAGTAAACAGCCACTTATTGCTTCTTTTTATCCTAAATGGTTCACCCAACCTGAAACTAAATAATTAATAATATGCTCCAGACTTTTGAAAACTTTCTTCTGGCTCGTTGTATAATATAAGGTCTGTAGCACCAGATTTGGTTATGTCGGTCGCCTCAACGCCGATTAAATCCTTTATGACATTTGTCGAGATAATATGGATCATATCCTAAATATACGCGTATTTTATCGAGGTAACTCCTCCGTTCCAAACTATTTAAGGCATTAGGGTACTCGCTGTGATCCATTGTGCTGTTTTGAACCGGAGAAATCCAGCTCCACACCACCGTCTGAATTTCGCGCGTCATCCGGGTCACGTGTCTGAAACCCGGCAATTGATTTGCATTTAAACGGCAACAAAAAGAATCATGAAGCAATTTAAAGGGGATTTCTTCTTTTTGTTTTAAACAGATATAAGAAATTTTTTTTTACCGGTTTTTTAGACCTCAGATCTATATCCTACAAAACACCTGTGCATTCAGATGAAGAAAAGACAGAATAACACTGTATTAAGATATTGTAAAAATATCTTAGTATTGATGGCAATAATTGTGCATCTGGTGACAAACTATTTTTTTGTCCTTGATTTTTCTTTTCAATGAAATAATGTGCTCAAATGAAAAGATAAGACATTTCAAAAAACTTCAGTGAGATTTTGCTTCAAAACGTAAATTTTAAGAGTTTTTTTTTTTTTTTTCTTTTAACGACATTGCAGCGGTCAATCTTGGATTGGAGGAGAAGTGTGGTTTTTGTCCTGGTCACTGGATCAGCTCTACACCCTCAGCTAGGTCCAGGAAGGTGGGAGTTCGCCCATGCACCTCGATTTATCAAATAAATCGAGATTTATCGGGTTTGATTTTCTTGTGAAGCTCGATTTCTATACCGATCATCTGTCTCATACTATATTGTCACAACATAGTGGCTGTTTTAACACATATGTAAAACCGATCTGCGCATTGGAATATAAATGTGGGAGCGCCTCTGTCAGCAGTTGGTTTTCTTAGAAGAATATTATATCAGTTCTGTCCAAAAAATGTGTGAGTTTATTGATAGTATTATGACAGCCAAAAGAATGATACAACCAGAGTTTAACTCCTTGATTTATTCTACTTCCACAGTTTAAGTCTACCATAATATTGGAATGACAAGGTGTACTTGTGTATCCCAAATTAACTGTACCACGTTGCAATCACACTTGCATAACTTCTCAAACTCTTTAAAAAAAAAGTGAAGATATACATTAACGTTAGTAGAGAATTCTTCCTCGTTTGTTTTTCTTCTTTGTTTTTTTCACAATTATCAACTGCAAAACACACAATAAATTAATAAGTTAACACACAAGCAGTCTGCAAATGCTTTACAGTAGTAGCAATAACAGTGGTTTTCTTTAAAAAAAAAAAAAAAAAAGATAATTATCAGTACAGTACGTCATCGGTCTGACAGTAGATCTGAGCATTGTTTTCAGTCTCGAACTGCCAGGCTGTCACTGAACATAACTCAGCTCAATCTACCACAACACGTACACCACTCCCCTGCTCGCAGCGAGTATCTCCAGATAATAAATTACACCTCCACTTCACTTCAGAGACTGACAGGTAGACAAGCTCTTCTTCTTCAATCTTTTCTCCCCTCTTTGTAAATCACAGTTCATCTGGGAATGTTATCAGCCTTACCAGCCATCCCAAATTTATGAGTGGTTCTTGAAAAGCCTATTTTGGAATTCAAAGCTGAATTAAATACAATCTACAACACATGTTTGCTAAATTTAGCCTCCGTTTGTATATAACACTTGGTTATGTGAATCAATAACAATAAAAATGATTAAAAAGATTCTGAAAAAACACAAAAAGTGTAGAAAAACATAAGCAGTAAATATTAATTGATAACACCATCCAGCACTGCCTCGCCCTGCTTTTTTTAATAAGTGGTTCCAGCCCACAATGAAATACTGGACTTCAGTTACAAACTGATCACTCAGTTGTTCTGAATACAATGTGGTCCTGATTTGAACAACATAATCAATAATCAAACTCCTCCACAGCAGGAACTACATTCTAAAATAAAATGAAAATATAAGGCAAATTAGAGAAACACACAGAAGTATCCGAAATATACTTCTCAATTTTATACAAATGTCATTACTGATGAGTTTCTGTGTTAATGTAGCACACTGTTTTGTACCAGACAAGTGCAACAAATTTCAAACAGTTAACAAGATGCACTTAAATATGTCATTATGTTAATAATTTACATATAATTAATGTTCAGAGATGTAGTGTGGGAAATGTTTGGCTTGATGCCAATCCTGTGAATGCTTGACATACTAACATTCATTTATAACTTATGTTATAAATGAAGCTTTATTTTTACTCCCACCTACTAAGGTTTCTTGGTCAGTGCACAGCTGCATGGAGCTGCATGTGAAAATACTATAAAAGGAAAATATATTTTATAACCATAAAACCTCTAAATATTGGAAGTATGACATTTTTTGTCTTTGTAGCCACTTGGAAACATGAAGTGAATACCATATATGGATGATGATGTTTCAGGAGTAACTGATGGAGAATTGTACATATGATGCATATGATGTTTTCTTGATTAACAACACATGGATGTGTGGCTGCCTAATGGCGAGCAAGAAAAAATGACAAAGAAAGCACTTTTGCTTGAACAACCCAAACTTTAGGGAAAAGGACAATTCATGCCACGGCCACAAAAAACAGGCTTGAGCAGGTAGTTAACAGCCAGACCACCAAGGCAACTATAGCTGTTGTTTGTGAGCTTAAAGTTCTTCTGGCAAAATAGTGGTTTCTTTTACAGTAGTTTTTACTTTTTGTGTATTCTCTGTCAGTGCAAGGCATCTTCTGATTTCCACAGATTGGGCTAAATCAACAGCCATATTTTACAAACGATCTCCTGTGTGTTTACCTGAAATAACTAGCTTCAGTTGTGACTCGATTTATCTCTCTGTCTGAGAAAAATGACGGTGACGGTATTTGATTAGAGCTGCAGTCTGATTCTATATCACTTTCTTAACATCTGACTACCTCACTTTGGTGCAGTTGAACCCTCATGACTAATACACAGACTGATTATATGGAGAAAAGTGAGATTAGCATAACTACTATGCAGCCATATTCTGGTGTAACAGATTTTTTTAAAATGTGCCAACACATGGTTGAGCACATCAGAGTAACTAGTTAATCAGAACCGGAGCAGAAATTGCAATATCAATCTAAATCTAGCGTCATAAGTTTTGATTTTTGAAATGCAGCTATTGAAATCTTTCTATAGAGAGCCCATATTTTTTTAGATCTCCTCTACACTGCTCTAGGGCAAAATTTCTCAAATATGTTTCTATATAAATGTTGGCTTTATGAATTCAGATACGAGCTGGATAATTTGCTGTTTTTGTTTGGCATCTCTTATTGAACATCGTCACTTTCTTGGATGAGTTTTGGCTTTTGTTTAATTTGGTTTTGTTCCGTTCTTTTGTACAAATTCTTGATTTCAGTCATTGGCATGAATAAATCTAAAGTAAGCTACATGTCTTAACTCACTGAAAAAGCTGCAACAACAATGATAAATGCCCTTCAAAACCCTACAAGTTTTTTTTTCCTTTCATTAGTTCGGTTCATCTGAACACTAATAACTTGATAGCAACACAGAAATAATTGGACTGCCATCCTGAGCCTGACAGCTTCTAAATCTGGTTTGGTTTCTCACCTAATTGAAACTGAGGCAACCGTCATGTGCAGTTATCATTAGGTAATCTTGACACAGGCCTTTTGCATATTTGAATGGCTATATTTCTGTCTCCGCTTTCCTCTTGCCAGACATGCACTGCTAAGCTGAAATGATTGCCTGCAGTGAAAATAATCTCCTCCTTACTGCTACAGCAAGACTCAGCACAAATGACAGATTGAAGTGGGGGGGAAAAACGAGAAAGTGTGTTCAAATGGGAGAGCTTCTTGGCATTCCTGAGACCTGTATGCGTACTGTCACAGTATGTTAATATAGTTATCGACCAGTTAGCTAGCGCTGCTGCTCAGAGTAAATTACCATCTGGATGCAACCAATATCTGCTGAGGTCTTGTGGGACAGGTTTAATCATACAATATATTCGAGCGAACCGGAATGATGGTTGAATATGATAGTTTTATACACTAACAGTCTGTTTGTAAAGCTTTGGCAGCTTGCTTTTACCTGTATGTCCTGATATTCTGCATGCTAGCAGTGCACTGCAGAAGTAATTATCACAGAGAGAATAGGCATAGGATAATTATGGCTTTTTGCCCCAAAATTTAAGTCTTACACAAGTCCAACTGCTATTTATGGTAGTGATCCAAGCATAATCCTGGAGACTTAACAAGGGATTTCAGTTCTTCAATTTTTGTACGAGTCAGTGTCAGGATTTGACGCCCTTGACAGGCTCAGCTGACTGCCGTACGTCGGTCCACTCCTGCATCGTATTTTGAAGCGCCTGGGTCTTTTCTTTGTCCACTTGGACATAGTCCACCTTCTCATCAGACGTCACAGAGGATGTGGAGGGCTGCGAAGAAATAAGAAAGTGATAATTAGGAGTCTGTTTGGAGGGTAGACAACATGACGGTATGAAAATAACAAACGGTGGCATGAATTTAGTCTACAAATACAAGGCCCTGTAATATTATTAGTACTCCTGGAGCTTTTTGGCTCAATGACGTGACGCCCAATTTTTTTGTCCAGTTCAACTTTTTACAGTTAAAAAAAGGCTTAAGCTCATAAAAATAAACCACAAATATTTAATATACCTCCCGCATATACACCTTCTTTAACCTTTCAAAAACTGTTCTTTTTGGCCATTTTTCTGGTCTTTAAAGTGTCAAAATGTCATATGGTGCGACTG